>CM017573.1:29288469-29482107 GCA_007844125.1 Sinonovacula constricta | reverse complement strand
ACATATTTGTAATGGTTATCAAATTATTATTGTCCGTGATGTCATAGTTTCTCAGTGCATAGCACATCGTGTTAACCAGATGAACAAGCCGTAATTGTTTAAAGTTACAAGTTGTTTCCTTGTATAGGTAATGAACCCCTTTTCTAACCGTTGTGAGATGCAGACTATACTACTGCTACTGTGTCACATCAGGGAAGATTGTTGCATTAATGGGACGCTTCCACATAACAATGTATATCCACATAATTATGGTGTGGTTACATGGACCAGGTACAAGTTTGAGCTGTTCAACTCGGGATATTTAAATGGACCAGGGTCCAATCTGTGCTGTTCAACTATGGGTGTTTAAATGCACCAGGTTCTAGTCTGGGCTGTTCAGCTTGGGCTTTTAAATGGATCAGGTTTCAGTCTGGGCTCTTCAGCTTAGTGTTTAAATGGACCAGGTTTTAGTCTGTGCTGTTCAGTTTGGGGTGTTTAATTGGACCAGGTTCCAGTCTGGGCTGTTAAACTTTGGCTTTTAAATGGATCAGGTCCCTGTGTTTTCTGTTCAACTTGTGGTTTTTAAATGGACCATGTTCTGGTCTGTGCTGTTCAACTTGGGTTGTTTAATTTGACCAGGTTTAAATCTGGGCTGTTCAATTAGTATTGTTTAAATGAATTTGACATGGTTCCAGTCAAGGCTATTCAACTATGGGTGTTTAAATGGATTTAAACAGGTTCCAGTTTTGGCTGTTCAACTAAGGGTCTTATATTGATTTGACCAGTTCCAATCCCGTCCGTTCAACTACATTGCCTACACGCTACCTGAAAAAAAATGTGTAGTCATTTACTGCTTTCTGTGTTCAGTTCTGGCAGGTCCATGTAGGACAATTTGCAGAGAATGTGAATCTGCCTACAGTTGCATGACCAGTCAAAATACTTGCTGACGACTATGTTGGTGTTCTCATCTCGTGTGTTCACATGTCTGCTCAGTGGCTTATTCAGAAGACCCCTAGTAGATCTAAGCCAAAGCCACTCCTTCCGATATGGCTATTCAATGGTTGAACATTATATTTCTTTTATATAGTAACGAAAGCTTGTAATGATGCCGGATTACTGAAAATAGAAATGACAAGGGATGTAAGAAGTCACAGATTGAGCAAAATGTTATTTAACGTTCTATTTTTAGTTAAGTTAAGAGACATTTGTGACAAACCAAAACTGAGAAACTGTTTTTCTCTTGCATTTACAAACAAGTGTTAATAACCACCAATATGTTGAGAAAACACCTGTATTTATTATCTTTATGTTATCCATCATATTCCCTCAAATATGAAGAGATACAAAATAAATTCTTCCTTACATTAACACAAGACTAACTGGATTGTCTCCCTTAAATCAGCTGTACTTGAACAAACAAGAACTTTAAGGGCAGGTATTAAATTTATTTAAGTATTTATTTATTTTTTAGAAATAAAACTAATATTTTCGAAATACCATATGAACATCGTTTAATGACGTCACTACTTTCTGTTACTGTCGTCGTAACTAATCTTTAATAAAACGTCATCGCTTTAGCAGTTATTTTTCAAGTAGATTCGCTTTATTTTATTCATTGCTTGCATTTGAGAACAATTTACACTTCTCGGATCATTTATTTTCTTGATTAAAAGTTCATTTCATTTACAATGAACAATTGTGTGTGCTTCTTCTAATAGAAATAATACCTCTCCATCTGTTCCTTATAAATACTATGTGGACATTACTTTTCAAGACGTCACTAATGTCGTCATAACTTATCAAAAGAAACGTCAGCGCTAAGACATTTGTTTAGCTCACCTGAGCACAACGTGCTCAAAGTGAGCTTTTCTGATACCACTTCTTCCGTCTTCAGGCGCTCGTCGTCCGTCTTGCAGCGTCAACAACTTATCTTTTATAGGCCACAGTTTTTACCCAATCTGCATCAAACTTTGTCCGAATGTTTGTCTGCATGAAATTTTGTACAAGTTCACTATGGGTTCACTTGGGGTCAAAAACTAGGACAAAATGTCAAATTTTAGGGAAAACAACCTGAACAAAGTTTATTAGGCGAGCATTAATGGCAGTATGTTTAAAAGAATATAATTAATATAAATGGCGTGAGAGTTGCTCTTGGCATGAAGATTAAGATTATAAAAAATAAAAAGGCCTACCTTATTGGGACCATAAAGTAGTGTTGGCGATCACCGCATAACACAGATCTTTAAAGTTCCAAACAAAGTTGTCATTGTACTTCAAAAATAAAAGTTAACCTACATATATTACGTCGTTTGTGTTCTGATGCATCGGCACGTTTTTAGGGCCTGTTTAAAATCATGTTGGCATAAAAAATCCAACAATTTACATAGATTATTTTATATACAATGTACACATGTTCCCTATATCACCAGAATTTCGGGCATGTCATGATTTGTATTTAATTGTTACAACCTTTAAGAGCGAATAGAAAAAGACTCGTGAACATGTGGACGATGAGACCGATAATTTATTTACGTGGTCTCAGGTACAGTCCTGGCACCGTACCAGTTGTCCAAAACATCGTATATCGTGCGTATTTCTACCGTAAACGTATCGTATGGTAACGTAACGTATCGTGTAACGTAATAGGCCTATCGTGAAGTAACGTAACGAGCCCTATCGTGAATGGTACATCGTATCGTATCGGAACGTAACGCTTATGACAAGACCGTGGTATCGTAACGGAACGTATAGTATGGTACCGTAACACAAGGAGAACTACACTGTGCCTTCTCATATTTCTTTGATACAAAGATACATATATTGTGACATTTTTCTAATGACATTATCATGCTCATACAAAAGTTCACAGGAAATTGAAATGTCATAACAAATGCTTCACAAATACAAAAAGAAGCTAATGGTTCTAAACAGAAACTAAACTTTATATTACATTTGAGGTACATGAATACTACTGATAAGCAAATTAATATTGCACACCTTCGAACTTATTACTTGAATGACAATATGCGTAGATTGAATATGAATGGACGTTTAGAAAATATTCGTGAAAACTAGGATTCTGGTTATTTTTTCCTACGCTTTTATGAAAAAAATAAAGAGCAGTAAGACGTAATTGGAATAAACATACAGCTGGAAAAAAACTAGCTATAACATAATCTAGCTCTATGTCAGGTTATGGAAAAGAGGTTTGTCTCAAATATGGGATTCAAATAATACGGCTAATATACAATGAACATTGTTAATAAATGATTGGACCGTGTGGAATCATCTCTGATATTCCGACAAGTTATTAATTGTAAAGCTAGCTTACCTATGCCATCGCTAGGCACAATCAACACTGATATAGTCTCTTCGGCAATTATTTTTAAACGCGTAAATTTTATACACATTTATGCCAATTTAAATAAATAAAGAAAAGCAATTCCGTGCTTGACAAAAATTCAACAAACGTAGGTTCACAAGTGTAGCAAACAAATTAATATAACTATTCTTCTGCCAGTGATGCGATCAGACGTTTAAGGTGTGAATGTGTTTGTCAAAACAATTTGCTAGTATCATAATCATAAATAACAGAAAACATCTGTCATCATGCCTTCTTAATTTCCATACATTTTCCCGCCCTGCCGATCACGTGCACGTGTGTTAATTCCAATTAATTGGTGACACTTTTATGACACCACTAATCTTAAAGGAAGCAGGATTTTTAGCCGTTTGTTATGTTGATTGGTTTGATCCTTAACGTGTTGACCGGAGGTGTTAATTGGTCTGTTCTTAAATCGATTTTCTCTTATAACGAAATGGTCCTTTGTAAGTCTTTTTAGGATGATGAAGCCATTTACATACTCTCCTTAAATAACTGGCGCACACCGGCATGTACCTTGACGTCAGTATGGATACTGAAAAGAATACCTTTGGAGTAAGAATAGCAAATGATATAATATCTAATCATTGCAAAATCAAGCAAGTCAGCAGACAAATATAGTCTTTACAGTCTCCTGTCAAAAAACCTCAATGCCTTTATAAAACTAGGGTGGATACCAAGCCATGGAGAAAGAGCTATAATTAATAAAATAAATATAATAAATAACGCACAAATTCAGATATTCAGATATGTTGGTAGGACTCTAAGTTCAATATTTACTGCCACAATATCGTTAGTTTAGAATAGTTTTTTAATTAAAACTAGGATCAAGCTACCCTGGTAAAGAATGCAAGTTCACCAAGAGGAACTGTCTTTACTGTGAAAGAGAGAAATACTTTAACCCCGTGCTGTTTTGGTTAAGGCAGCACACAATAGCAAGAGATTGGCTACAAAGACCTATATCATTCACACGTGTCTTTGCTTTTTGTACCATCGGAAAAAGGCAGATTTAATTAAAATGCAACACTTTAATACCTAGAAGATATTAAATACATTTAATACTCTACTAAAATATATATTATATACTAAACTAACTGTATCACCAACCCAAGCTTAACTACTCCCCACTTTTCCCGTACTTTTTTCACTTTAAAACATCCTCGTAACTAGTGTGTAACTTAATGTGCTATTTGTTCATAATCATCCGATTTCATGTTTACTTTTACTTCAAAAAGTGCCAGCTCTAATAAGGAGTAGAAAACATTTCAATGGTGAAAATTTTAAGAAACAGTTTCTTAGAGGTGTAATGCCTTTAAACAAAGAGCAGTCATAATCTTCCGCCAAATTGGTGTCCAGCCAATCAGAGAATGGGTTTATTAGGAATGTTTAGATTTTAAAGAGATTTCACCCCATCACGTGTCTTGTGGGTTTTGAAACTTAAATTATTGTTTGATTTGGATATCATAACGGTTGGACATTGTATTAATTCAGTTTATGTAGGTGTTATCCTATATTATTAATCAAATATTTAATGAAATGCATTTATTAAATAAAAAAAGATTAAGAGCGCGAATTATTAGTTCTGCTTTGTCGGGGGCGGGGTGGGGGAGGGGCAGGGATTTACTTTCTTCACCTAGGTAGCTGGATCCGAGTCTGAGTCTAGTAATATTTAATCATAGGCTATAGTATGATGGTCAGTTCCAATCTCCAAATTCATATTAGAGATTTTGCTTAACATTTGTATTTTAGTATTTTAATCTATATATTTCTTTGATTAGTTCTTGTCTATTCTTTCCGTAAATTGTCTGAAATGCTTGTGAATAACTAAGAGAGCCGGGGTAAATATTTATTGTTGATCGGCAATTTTGTTCTATTTTGAACACATTTTATGGGTTATAATTAACAGTTCGCATCTAAATATAGAATGTCTAGTGTTTAGTTTTATTTTGGCCTTGTTTATTTATTCTGTTGATTGTCAATCATAATAACTCATGCTCCTATAGCATTTTTGTTTGTATCCTTGCTACCGTCGGTGTAGATGTGGATGTGGGTAGCGATATCTCAGTACTCAGTATTTGAGTTGAGTTTTACTAAGGGAGTAATCTTATCAATTACGTCGATTACGTCTTCTAAATTTGTTTTAACGTTAGTGGATTTGATCCCTACATGGAAAGGATTAAGTGGAGGTGTTAATTTGTCGGTTGTTAGTCCAATTTTGTCCCATAATGATATAATTATTATTTAATAGCTCTGTTTCTGTCTTTTTTAGTTTGTTATGTTTTTTCCCGACTGACCTATATTCTACTATTCCTTACCAAATCTTTTATTTAAATAGTGCTTGAAAAAGGGTAGAGTATGAGACAATGGTATATTTCTGATGTTATTTATTTTCTTGCAGCTGGTCCATTTATGTAGGTTATTCGGGACATGTACCTACAATTCACGAGAGCGATTATAAGCCCCCACACAGATTGCCACTTTTATGACACAACGTTTCTATTCAAATTAGAAGGGCAGTGGTCATTTAGCTGTAGTGAACACTGCACAACACCTGCATCCGGTCTGAAGACATGTCATTCATGTATGAAGATCCCAGCACACATAATCTGGCTGTGAAATTTCACTTCAGTAAAAGGCAGATACGGATGCGGAGAATAGGGGTAGAAAATTGAAATATATGTGTATAGAATAGTGGTGTAAGAATGTAAGAAAATTACAGATTTAAATTAATTTGTCTTAACATGGTACATTTTTACACACTTGTTCAATGTTTAAGCAGGCTAGCATATTGGCATTACTTACTTATCATTTGCCTACACATTTTATCATTTAGACGGAAATAGTTGTATTGTCTCATTTGAAAGATGTGAAAACATTACCGCCTATATGCGCTGGAAGTGGGCCGATTGATGCAGAACGATTTGGATTAAACCGAGTTGGTACAGTATAAATAGGCTGATTGAACCTTTACTTTAACAACATGCCGCATTTGCCATGGTATTTCGTGTAACGTGACGTAAACGGAAACAGTACAGTATGTTGTATCGAAGCGTACACCGCATCGCATCGTAACGTGTAAATTTTCTATCGTAATGCATATCGTGTATGGTGTCGAACCGTAACGTGTATGGTATCGTGTAAAAACCGCACATGGTATCGTACATCGAACGCAATCGTACCGTACGTACATCGTATCGTGTGACAACTGCTACGGTTCCAGAACTGTATATGATTATAGTATATATCTTTCTATCGTCTCAGGTATGTGAATATAATAATTAAACATATATATTTCTATCGTCCACACGTAGAAACAGAGCTATAAGAATTCAACGAAAACAACTGGAAGATCGAGAAAAAGTCGGGAAGGGAGACATATCTACCAACAGTTGACAATTACAAAAGTTGTCTCCCATTCCTAAAAGAGTCAGATTATTTGAAATATTTGTGTAAACATTTGATCTTATTAAATATATGGACAGGTCCATGTCCCTCAAAAGGCCGCAAAAGCTCAATTGGTAGAGCGTTGGCTTGCGGATCGAGAGGTCACGGGCTCGAACCTAGGCCGGGTCAAACCAAATACTTTAAAGTTGGTGGCAGTCGCTTCCCTCCTAACGCTAGTTGCTAAGGGGACAGCATTACGCCTGACTCATAGGTGTCAGTATAATGGACCGGCCGGGTTCAGTCCCTGGGCACCTCATCAGTGCCACTGTGCTATAAAGATAGAAATGTCGCTGAACAGTATCTGCAAAAATGCCGGAAAATCCCATCCCATCCCATGTCCCTCCGAGGTCAGGCGATAGTATTATGATGCAGAAGAGTAGATTTGGCGAAATTCCCCACTAGATGCCTCAACCGTCAGACGACCCCGTGCGGCGCCCCCCGCCTGATCAGAATATGCATGCCGACACGACGGTAAAATAGCCTCTATACCATATAACACTGTATTGAGTTAGCGTAACACCCTAATATATTCTACGAATAATAATGGCGGAACTATCATAAGAATGTAAATAATATTTAATATGCATAGGGCAGATTAGTTGTTATTAATTTTGTTACCTTAATTGTACTTAAGTATTTCGAGAATAATCCACTTCCGTTTTCGATGTTTCGCCATTTTGTACAGACCACGTTTTGCCGATCTGGATTAAATTCGGTTTAATACACATGTATGCTTTTCTTACCGTGTTGGGAATAGGGCGGCGTTCACACGCTCACATTGACACATTTTTCAATAATATAAGAAAAAATAAAAAGCTTGTAATAACAATATCATAGTTAATTATATAATCCCTTATATGGGATTATGTCTATCAATAATCGATAACTATAGATAAAGGTATTCTATTGAGTTGTAAAATGTTTTTTGACTAAATGCTTCCTGGGTAGAACCCGCGTCATTTTTATTAAATTTCTAATAGTGAGATTGTTCATATGAAAATTTTATTTAGTCCATGGCTCATTCAAAAAGATCTTAAAATATATATTTTTAGAAATAAATGATATATAAGATAGTATAGACAGGTTAATTAATACATGGACGTTATGGTTTTATCATACCATTTATTGACATATTTTTCTTTTCCATGTATACCTTGTAGAGAGTAGAAGAGTTTTATAACAGATAAAAATAACACAATAGATAGCAAAAAACAAGCAGAGCTGAGAATTTAACCACATTTGACAATTGCATAAAATGATGTTTTCCGTATGTCGAATAATTTTTATATTGGGTAACTATGTTTCCATATCTTTTAAGATGAGATGCTATGTCAGGGTTCGACATTAAGGCCAGACTGAACGACATTCACTTGTAGATCGGTGGTCCGTTCTAGCTAAGCCCTTGGCTAACTGGACCGACTGGTCGTGTCTAAATAGGACAAAGTTTGCCGAAAATCCGCCTATGAATGAATCAAAAGTTAAAAAAGTATAATGGTTTAACTCGGTCAAACTATTGACTCTTGTTGATACTGTTTCTTGGGAAACCCGCGTGTTATATATTTATCGGTATATTTAGTAACAATCTTGAGATGCGTTCACTTATTTGCTGGTATTTTCAGAATGAGGCTTTTCCCCCCGCACTTGTAAAATATCCAATGTTGTAATACATATTGTCAAGCAGGATACGAATGCTTATTTCATTATCTAACTTCTTATTTCCTTATGTTTACGGAACTGTCATGTGTTTATTTATACTATTTAAATAAAACAGCACAAATACTATCTGTAATGTTGGAATCCAAAGTATTACGATAACGAATTATTATACGTTTTTTTTCATACCATGCGCAGACGACACAAAAGGCCAAGCAATTGATTTAAGTTCGGTTTTTCGTCCGACAAAAGACAGACAATACGTAACGAGGAAGGATGCTACAAAAAAGTATATGAACTAAACTAAGCGGACAAGATCGTTTGCGTTTAGTTGGCTAGATTTTGAATAAAAGAGCAATGCTATGTTTTGTAAGACATGCAGAGAGTATGAAGAGTGTGGAGGATTTGTTGTCGGACAATTGCAGAATCGATAAAATAAAGGGATATTAAGGATCTGAATTCCGTATATCTCATCAACGAAAATATTATCTTAAGTATAGCTCACTACTTTTATTGAATCCTGTACTGGGGAAATAAAGCCGGTTGACAATCAGTCATGTGAGTCTAGCCTGTTCAGTTATGTGAAAAGGTCTAGCCATGTAGGTATGGTCGTACTTAACTTTTTAGTCATATAAATACCAATGTATGATATCTATATTGGACTAGACCCCGTCTTCGGGATGTGGATTAATTTGTTTACAAAATTATATAAATACTTTTTAGCCTGTCGGGCTCTGGATCTACATAGTATGGGTACATGGCTGATTGCTGATCCGGGCAAGCCGGCGGTAATTTGTAGTTCTACAAATACATAGGTGCAATGTACCTATCAGGCCCTACCAATTCCCCACCCACGTCTGCGAAGTCGGGTGTTGCTGGGGTTGATCCGGGCAAGCCGGGCTACCATATGATGTTTAATATATAATACATTATGTATTATCAATTAAATAAGTATATATTTTTTATCAATCCCTACAAACTTCCATGGGACCAGTCCCAACCTTCGGGTTGGAGCCAGGTGCGTGGCTTATCCTGGCAAGCCGTTAACTATTTAAATTTGCACATCCCGCACGAGGGGTTTTACAATTTAAAATGTAATTTGGTTTAGATGGGATTAACCAATGTAGCCCTTATCGGATGAGCCAGCACTTTATATTTGTGTCATTATTCAAAGAGGGCTGGTTCCTCAGTTCGATTCTGAGAAGGGCTGGTGAAATATCCCTTTTATACTAAAGTTATGTAAACATATTACCGTATTTTTGTAAAGCACCCTATTGCTATGTTTATAAATATTATATAATAAGGCATGTTTCAGACGTGGTTGAAAATTATTGGGGATTTTTTATTTTTTTTATTTTGGAGTAGTTTTCTATATTTCAGGTATATGGGTGTCACAAGATAATGGAACAGATCGGTTAGCTCTTTAATTCAGGTTCCTGCCATTGATCACCTCATGCCATAAGTCCAAGGAATTGGTAGATCATCACCTTTAATACGATGGATGTTGCGGTATTCTGTTTTCCCAACCTCACGGTATTTTAAAATTTACCCATTATGCAACATTGCAGAGTGATTGTCAAAACAAATCTGATCTACTTCAATTGTTAAGTTTATTTTAGGCGACGAACTTAATAAATAAAATAGAGATGTTCCACTGAAATGTTTAGTCAACCATTTGCACAGGGTTACCCACACACAGGATGCGTGTATTGGCTTGTTGATAGCTGTAATGTCTATGATGGTGAGCCGACCTTATTTCGTGATAGTTGGTGTAACATAAAGTATCACTGGTGGAAATCGGAGAGACAAGAGCTACCACATTACAGATGTTGGTGTGAAGTATTAGTGTGCTCTTTATGCGTTTACTTATCTATTATTAATTTTAAAAGTATCAACTAAATTTTGAATCGTATTACCTTAGTCGATAGGCAAGAATGTATCTAGTGCTGGGAAAGAAACATTCCTTTCAAATTCATACATTTTGAGAAATAATGCCGTCATATATTGACTTATTAGCTCATTTAACCCCTTCGTGAAATCTTGGATAGGTTTATTATTAGGTGACCTGGAGGTCAAAAACTAGGACAAAAGAAAAAAAATAAGAAAGAAATTTGCGACCGCACTAAAGACCACAATTATAACCCAATCTTCACCAAACATTGTCAGAAAGCACACGAAAATTACAATAAAAATCAAAACAGAAAAACTCCTTGACACATTTTTAGTATCTTAGAAAGTTTTCACTCATTTGCCTAAAATTCTTTTATCACATGATTCACCTTGTTTTCCATTCAATATACCCATGTATTATTTTTTGTATTACACGTACAGCTTTCCTTGCAATGTGATTGGCTAGCAGCTTCGCGTGACTATTTGGTATTCATTCGCCAAGTTTGTAAAGAAACTGGAAGACAATGACAGCTTTTTTTTCGTCGGTTCAAATGCCACGATTGATTATTGGTAAAAATAAACTTGCCACCATCATGAAGCGTATAGCTTAGGCTTCTGGACTTGCATCCGATAAACGTCTGACTTACCACAGCACCCGAAACCATTTAGTTAAAAAACTGTCCGAAAATAACATCCCGGCAAATCAGATTATGCAGATAACAGGACACCGCAACATTCAACCAATTAATAACTGCCCCCATATTAGCGATAATCAACACAAAATGATATCGAACATCCGCACAAAGTCTAACTGTTCTCACCAGCATGTGAATCAAGACACGCATGTCCACAACGCGATGGTATCGTCAATGAATTCCGCCACAAAGAACTCAAACATAACCGTCCACAGTGGCTTTAACAGCATCTTTGCAGGAAACCCTTTTTTTGTGGAACTTTCAGTATTATCATTCAGCCGCCTATGACACAATTAAATGTAAATTCTACTGACGAGTCTGCAAGTTCACCACATAAGAAACGAAACAGAATTATCTCCATAGTCGACACTGACAGTGATGAGAATTAAATTTGAACAGTGACCTTCACACTAACCGCTTTGTAAACTTTCTGGGTCACGCACTTTCACGTGTTTACTGTTCATTGTTATAAGTTATATAGCTGAAATAGTCGATGAAACATACGACAATGCTATGTATTTTTTATCGTACAATAATGTTAAATACGCATTAAAAGTTTTTCAAAAGGTTGCCTTTACTCTCACTTAAAGACAATAAAATGGAACTATTTCAGAGTGCAACAATGAACTCAAACTGTCTTTGATGCGGTGTTTGGTTAAATGACGTCACAATATCGTTCTAATTTTTGAACCGGCATGTAGATCTACAAGGGTTTTTGTTTCTAGTAAAAGAGGACGAAAATCATGTGATAAAAAGAATCTGACACTCGCTATTTTTTAATACAAACATTCATTAAACTCGTCCAGGCAAAATGATATTAAACTAGCCAGAGGCTCTTTTAATATTTGTTTGCCTGAACCCGTTTAATAAATGTTTGTATTAAATAACAACTCATGTCAGATCCTTTATATCTGGAACCCTGATTAGGTTATTAAGCCTTAGAAAACCAGTGGGTTATAAGCATAAATTTCCATAGGAAATAAAACCTTTTGTTTTATTTTAAATTATATACTTAACTCGTAAATACAATAATCCTTTGTGGCAGCCAGTGGCCGGACAGTTAGTGACGCTGACTGGAAAGTCTTCAGCCCCTCATAGCATTGGTTCAAGTCCAGTTCGGGGCAAGAAATTTCATGTGGTTAGGTTTTCCAACTAACCTGCGGTGCGCCAATAGTTCTACCCAGACTTAATTCTTGGGTCTTTCTTCACTAAAATTAGCTGAACGTCGCCAATATGACCACAATTGTGTTCGACGATAAGTGCGATGTTACAAAACAAAACCAAAAAAAATCCTTTCTGGTTACCAGTAAAATAAGACAGCTGGATGTTTCTGATCGAAGGAAGTTTCCTTTATAAAGTGGAGAAGTATGTACCATTGGACCAAATTTTAGACTGGCAACATATATGTCCTCTGAATAGGCAGCTGTCTCATTTGTACCTCAAGACTATTGTACAAATATGGCATCTCTAATTATTATATAACTAATAAATAGTTTATACTTAACAGTGCACAAAAGAGCTGCTGTACCATGGTGGTTGGGGGCGTCCGGCGCTTGTGGCTGAGTGGTTAGAGTCACTGACCTGAAATCCTCAGCTCCTCACAACTTGTGTTTGAGTCCTAGTCAGGACCAGTATTGATGTTTAATGATACTTAAAGTATTGATGGGTAATGATAGTTCTAGTATTGATTGCTAATGATACTTCTAGTCTCGATAGTTAATTGCAGTACTAGTATTGATGGGTATTGATGCTTCTAATATTGATGTTTAATGAAATGTCTAGTATTGATGTTTAATGATACTTAAAGTATTGATGGGTAATGACACTTCAAGTATTGATGGGTAATGACACTTCAAGTATTGATGGGTAATGACACTTCAAGTAGTGATGGGTAATGATACTTCTAATGTTAATGTTTAATAAAATTTCTAGTATTGATGAATAATGATACTTCCAGTATTGATGTTAAATGATACTTAAAGTATTGATGGGTAATGACACTTCTAGTATTGATTGCTAATGATACTTCTAGTCTCGATAGTTAATTGCAGTACCAGTATTGATGGATATTGATACTTCTAATATTGATAGGTAATTGTGCTTTCATTGTTGACTTAGACTTAGAGTATTGATGGTTAGGGCTACTTCCAGTATTGATGGATAATGATACTTCCTGCATTGATGGGTAATACCACTTCCATTGTTGATGGACAGTGATACTTCATGTGTTAAGTTAATGATACCTCTTGTGTTAATAGTTAATACTACTTCCAGTATTAATGATAATGATACTTCTTGTATTGATGGGTAATGATACTTCCAGGATTGATAGGTTATGATAATTTTAGTATTGATGGATGATCAAACTTCCATTGTTGATGGGTAAGGGTACTTCCATTATTGATGGGCAATGATACTTCCAGTACTGATGGATAATCATACTTCCGGTATTGATGGATAATGATACTTCTAGTATTGATGGATAATGATACTTCCAGTATTGCTGGGCAATGATACTTTCATTAATAATGGATAATGATACTTCCAGTATTGCTGGGCAATGATACTCTCATTAATAATGGATAATGATACTTCCAGTATTGATAGGCAATGATACTTTCAGTATTGTTGGTTACTGATACTTTCAGTTTTGATGGATAATGATACATGCAATATTGATGGGCAATGGTACTATTCTTAATTGCGGTAAATGGTAGTTGCAGTATCGACGGATAATAATGATTCCAGTATTGATTTGTTAATGATAACTTTTTTAAAATTATATGTAATTGTAATTATAGTATTTATGGATATTGTATATTCTAATATTATTGAATGATGGTAACTTTTTAATGACATGTTGTTGTTGTTTTTTTGTTTTATTTCTTTTAATAGTTGTCTTGTTTTAGATGTTGACAACTGATCTGAGATCAGAAATCTTATATTTGAGATAAACATGATTGTGACCATAAGGCACGACAGTTAGGTTAATATGGCATGCCATGGTAGAATCTACAACATCTCCAACATATCAAGTGGAGAAGTATTCTGGTTCTTGTAAGTAAAAAATAATCCTACACTCAAAATCTCAGAGTTAGCTTTTGACGATTGGTGCCTCGGTTTTTATTCGAGCCAGATGTTGTCTAAAAATGTGACGTGTCTGTTCCCTGCTTTCCAAACAAGAATGCGATGGCATTCCCCATATGGTGTTATTTTTGTAGTAGAAAAACACTCTTATATGCCTAAGTCATTAAAATGGTAGTGGTATAGCTACATAGATAGCGATCAATTTAAGGGTAGTTCCACGACTGGTTGGTCAGTGTCAGAATAACGTGACTGGGTGTGGTATCATGCCTGGTGTTCACAGCATGCTATGCACAATCAAGGCAGCAATGCTTCTGCTTCGAGTTGACACCGTTTCCAGATAATTGAACTACTAATGATGGGACAATACACCTAATAAACAAACAAGCCAGAAGACAAATGGGCGAAATCCTGAGTACATAGATTGTACTAGACACAACTAGGCTCCAAATTTATGGCATATATAACAAAAGTTTGTAATTATTTTTTTTTTCAAATGCAACAATATATGAAGCATGATTTATTAATTTAATGAAGTCATCTAAAGTTGTAGGCCTTAGTACACGTACAACTGTGTTCTACTGTCTCCCCACATACTGTCTTATAGATTTGTTGATAAGAGTATTGCCCCCAGACATTTGTACTCTTCGTTATTAATAAACAAAGACACGCAAGGGTTACAAAATGCCACTCTTTACAAACAGACCACACATCTTTTATCTCCTCACATCGACGCACTTAAAACGTGGGATCGACTTCAAGAAAACAAAAACTGACATATTTTCTAAAACACCAGAGTGATATAAACATCGTTTGTGTATAGATATCCACTCACCTGATTGGTGTATTTTTCCATCCTTATACCACTTAGTTGTTTTGGTTGCTGGTAGAAGCTGTTATAATAATGTTTTGTGGATGCCCTTTCGTGGAATTTGTTTTTTTAGTAGAAAACGGTCAAATGGAGTCAGGACGGGCAAGTAGCCATGATGTGACAGCTGCCGAAATCCCGGACTGTTAATCTCTAATTGTGTTATGACATCATTATACAACGACGTATTTTCTCCAACAGTCCGAAAAGTCAGTCAATGGTCCTCACCCAAAGCTACTTTAATTGATGTCACGGTTATAAACAGCATGGTTATGTACAGTTGAAACTAGCTGTACCATATGGAGGTATATATAGCATTATCAAGGTTGTTCGTGTATCAGCAGACTGTGACATGGATGCATGTGTAGGATCACTGTACAATATCTAGGTATATATCATGATAGAATTTATCTGGTTGTCTGTATTTCAGCAGGCTGTGACTTCGATTAATGTGTAGAATACCGGTACAATATCTAGGTATATATCATGATAGAGGTTATCTGATTGTCTGTATTTCAGCAGACGGTGACTTGGATCCATGTGTAGGTTCACTGTACAATATCTAGGTATATAACATGATTGATGTCCTCTGGTTGTCTGTATTTCAGCAGGCTGTGACTTGGACCCATGAGTAGAATCACTGTACAATGTCTAGGTATATATCATAATAGAGGCTATCTGGTTGTCTGTATTTCAGCAGGCTGTGACTTGGATCCATGTGTATAATACCGGTACAATATCTAGGTATATATCATGATAGGGGGTATATGGATGTGTGTATTTCAGCAGGCTGTGACTTGGATCCATATGTAGGATCACTGTACAATATCTAGGTATGTATCCTTATTGAGGCTATCTCATTGTTTTTCAGATGTATATCAAACCAGCGCAATGACGGTTATAATTGTTATATGCAGCTTCTTTTCATGGAGGAATACCCCATATCTGGGTAGAATCATTGGCATACTACACGTGTGCAGATCTTTAATCTGAGTATCCGACGTAACCACAAATGGCATTCAAATCCTGTTGTAGGGTGCCATGGAGTTGCATATAGGGATACAGATTTAATGGGAAACAATGACGAGGTTTTTAATTATGTTTATTGTTAGTTAAATTTGACTTTTTACATAAGGGGGTCGCCCGTGACGTAGCGGTAGAGTCGGCGATGTGTAACTCCTCTGACTACTTAGTCTTTCACAGCGTAGGTTCGAGTCCCGCACGGGACGAAGGACTTAATGTGGGAAGGTATTTCAGCTGATTTACAGCGCACCGTTGGTTCTACCCAGACATGTGGCTGGGGTGTTCCTTCACCAAAAAGCTGGACGTTGCTGTAATGGACATAATTGGTCTATGCAATATATTTCAAAAACAGAAACAATTTATTTCATGTTACTGTTCAGTCATGTGCATTAATACACGGACTGAAACAAACATTATCTCTTTAATCTTTAATTTAGTCCTGGTTTCAAGTCAGTGATTCATCCTTATCAGTACATCAAGCTAGGTATGATAGTGGCATGATGATGTCTGTTATGACAGTCATCATTTTTTAAAATGTTATACCGGCGTTGGTTCTTTTAACAAATTTTAGTTGCCGTATTGTAGAAGTTCACTATTACATTTTTATACTATTAACCATAGAAAAAGAAAAAAATATATATAACATGTGTGATTAGCATATTTGGCCCCTGTCATTTTTATTCTTATTATTTTTATTCTTATTATTTTTGTCGTTCATTGAAGATGAAGTTCAGGAAATCATAGTCAGATACTTTTAAGTATTACAGTTCATTATTACATGTTATTACAGTATTATCATTGACATGGCAAGGGATTATCACATTTGCTTTGTGTCATGGTTATATATAAGTATTATGTGGTTTCATTGAATGCTGACGGATTTTAGGATCAATGCCTTTCATAAAACAACCCTATTGCTCTTTTTGCTTGTTTTTTTTATATTTTTGTTTCTATTCTAATCGAACGCACACAGTGACTGAGGCAATTGTATTTATATTTATGTGGTGATATATATGTGTAATGGTTATATGCATTGCGAAATCATTATTGACCGCGGTGTCATATTTTCTAGGTGCATAGCACATCGTTTAAACCAGATGAACAAGCCATAATCGTTTAAAATTAAAGGTTGTTTCCTTATAAGGGTAATCTGCCCATTTTCTAACAGTTATGAGATGCAGAATATAATACTGCTAGTGTGCCACATCAGGAGATGGTTGTTGTATTAATGGGATGCTTCCACATATCAAAGTATATCCACATAATTATGGGGTGTTTAAATGGACCAGGTTCCAGTCTAGGTTGTTCAACTTAGGGTGTTAATTGCATCAGGTTCCAGTCTGTCATGTTCAACTTGAGGTGTTCAAATGGACCAGGTTCCAGTCTGGGCTGCTCAATTTAGGGTGTTTAAATGAATTTGACCAGGTTTTACTCTGTGCCGTTTAACTATGGGTGTTTAAATGGATTTTACCAGGTCCCAGTCGATGCTGTTCAACTGGGGGTGTTTATATAGATTTGACTAGTTTCCAGTCCGGGCTGTTCAACATGGGGTGTTTATATGGACTTGATCAGGTTCCAGTCTGCGTTGTTCAGCTTGGTGAGATTATATATGGATTTGACCAGGTTCCAGTTTATGCTGGTCAACTTGGGTTGTTTAAATGGATTTTACCAGGTTCCAGTCTCGGCTGTTCAACTTCGTTTGTTTTAATTTAATCGATCATGTTCCAGTCTGGGCCTCTTAACTATGGTTATTTAAATGCATTTGACCAGGTTCCAGTCTGGGCTGTTTAACTTGGGTTTTTTAAAAGGATTTTACCAGATCCCAATTTATGCTCTTCATTTTGGGGTCTATTAAATGGATTTTACCAGGTCCCAGTCTATGCTGTTCAACTTGGGGTGTTTATATGGATTTTACCAGGCTCCAGTCTGAGCTGTTCAACTTCAGGTGCTTAAATTGATATGATCAGGTTCCAACCTCGGCTGTTCAGCTTGGGGTGTTTAAATAGATCAGGTTCCAGGCTGTGCTCCTCATCTTGATGTGTTTAAATTGAACAGGTGATAGTCTGTTCTGTTCAACTTAGGGTGTTTAATTGAAACTGTTTCCAGTCTGGGCAGTTCAACTTCGGATGTTTAAAAAAAATGACCAGTTTCTACTCTGTGCTTTTCAACTATGGATGTTTAAATGAACCAGGATCCAGTCTGTGATGTTCAACTTGGGGTGTTTAAGTGGACCAGGTTCCAGTCTATGCTTTTCAACTTGGGGTGTTTAATTGGATTTTACCAGGTCCCAGTCAATGCTGTTCAACTTGGGGTGTTTATATGGATTTGACCAGGCTCCGATCTGAGCTGTTCTACTTCGTTTGTTTAAATTAATTTGACCAGGTTCCAGTTTGGGCTGTTTAACTTGGGGTTTTTAAATGGATTTTACCTGGTGCCAGTCTTTGCTGTTCAACTTGGGGTGTTTAAATGGATTTGACCAGGTCATAGTCTATGCTGTTCAACTTGGTGTGTTTATATGGATTTGACCAGGTTCCAGTGTCGGCTGTTCAACTTGGAGTGTTTAAATTGATATGACCAGGTTCCAGTCTCGGTTGCTCAACTTGGAGTGTTTAAATTGATTTGACCAGGTTCCAGTCTCGGCTGTTCACCTTGGGGTGTTTAAATGAATTTGACCTTGTTCCAGTCTGGGCTCTTTAACTATGGGTGGTTAAATTGATTTGACCAGGCTCCAGTCTGGACTTTTCAGCTTGGGATCTTTAAATGGATTTGACCAGGTTCCAGTCTCGGCTGTTAAACTAGATTGCCTACTACTACATGCAAAATGTTTGTATTAATTTACTGCTTTCTGTGTTCATTTCTAGCCATCCTCTGTTGGACAATTTTCAGAGAGTGTATTGGCCAGTCAAAATGCTTGCTGACGATGTTGGTGTCCTCGTCTCGTTAGGTCACATATCTCCTAAGTGGCTTATGAAGAAGTACCCCTAGTAGAATGTTATGTTTTTACATTCCATTTCTTGTATGTAGTAATGAAAGTTGTAATGATGCCGGATTACTGGCAAATAAATATGACAAGAAAAATGTCTCATAAGTGTTGGAAAGGATGTGAGAAGTCACAGATTAAGCAAACTTATTCGGTTGTTCTATTTTTATTTAGGTTTAGAGACAGTTGTGACAAACCAAAACTGAGAAATTGGTATTTCCCTTGCATTTACAAACAAGTGTTAATAACCACCAACATGTTGAGAAAACACCTGTATTTATTATCTTTATAGAGCTACTACAAGAACTTCTCTCTTACATTAACACAAGGCTAATTGGATTGTCTCCCTTATATCAGCAGTATTTTAACAACAAGAACGTTTTGTCGTTGTTGTTGTTTTGGTTGTTTTTTTTATATTAAAATAAAACTATTCTTTCCAAAATACCATGTGAATATTGTTTAATAACGTAACTACTTTATTTTATAGACGCTGTAAATAATCTTTAAGAATACGTCATGGCTTTAGTAGTTATGTTTAAAATAGATCAGCTTCATTCTATTCAATGCTTGCATTTGAGAACAATTTACACTTTTCGGATCTTTTTCTTTTCTTGATTAAAAGTTAATTTCATTTACAATGACAATTGTGTGTACTTCTTCTTATAGAAATAATACTTCTCTATCTGTTTCTTGTGAATACTATGTGGACATTAATTTTTAAGACGTCACTACTGTCGTCAAAACGTATCAAAGGAAAGGTCAGCGCCTGGACATTTGTTTAGCTCACCTGAGCACTTTCTGATACCCTTTCTTCCGTCGTCAGGCGTCCGTCGTCCATCTTGCGGCGTCAACAATTTAGCTTTTGAACACGCTCAAGGCCACAGTTTTTATCCAATTTTCATTAAATTTGGTCAGAATGTTTGTCTGCATGAACTATTGTAACAATAACAAAAACTTGGGGTCCAAAACTAGGACAAAATGTCAAATTTTAGGGAAAAAATCTGAACTAACTATTCGGGTTTGTTTACCCTTGTCTTAATCATGGTTTATTAGGCGAGCATTAATGTAAGTAAGATTAAAAGAAAAAATCACAGGTGGTAATCTATATTACTGGCGTGAGGGTTGCTCTTGCCATGGAGATTAAGATTATAAACATAAAAAGGTCTACCTCACTGGGACCATAAAGCAGTGTTAGCGAACACCGCATAACACAGATTATCACAGTTTAAAATCCCAAAATGTCAGTGTACTTAAAAATAAAAGTTAAACTACATATATTACGTCGTTTGTGTTATGATGCATCGGCACCTTTTAGGACCTTTTTAAATAAAAAATTCAACAATTTGCATAGGTTATTTTATATACAATATAAAGATGTTCCCAATATTACCAGAATTTCGGGCATATCATGATTTTTATTTAATCGTTACAACCTATAAGAGCAACTAGAAAAGACTGGTGAACATGTGGACGACGAGACTGATAATTTTTACATGGTCTCTTGTATGTGATTAATTAATTAAATATAATATTCTTTCTATCGACCACACGCACCGGAGAAACAGAGCTATAAGAATTCAACGAAAACAACAAGAAAGATCGAGAACAAGTCGGGAAGGGAGACATATCTACCAAAAGTTGACAATTACAAAGGTTGTCTCTCATTCCCAAAAGAGTCATATTATTTATTACCTATTATATATATTTTAAATAGGAGAGACGGAGGTATTTATAGCAAATATTTGAACAAAATGTAGATATATTTTATCTTATTAAATATATGGGCAGGCCCATGTCCCTCACTGACCGGAAATGCTCAATTGGTAGAGCCTAGGCTTGCGGATCGGGAAATCGCGGGATCGAACCCAGACCGGGTCAAACCAAAGACTTTAAAGTCGGTAGTAGTGGCTTCCCTTCTAACGTTCATGGCTAATTGGACAGCATTACGCCTGACTCGTCGGTATCAGTATAATGGAGCGGCCGGGTTCAGTCCTGGGGCATCTATCAGTGCCCCTGTGCTATAATGATACACATGTCGCTGCACATTATCGGCAAAAGTGCCGGCAAATCCCATCCTATCCCATGTCTCTCCGAGGTCAGGCGATAGTATTATGATGGAGAAGAGTAGATTTTGCGAAATAACCCACTAGATGCCTCAAATGTCCGAAGACACCTTGCGGCGCCCCCCCGCCTGATCAGAATATGCAGGCCGACAACACGGTAAATGTAGCCTCTATACCATATAACATTCACATTGTATTGAGTTAGCGTAACGCCCTAATATATGCTACTAATAATAGAGGCGTAACTATCATAAAATGTAAATAATACTTAATATGCATACGACAGATTAGTTGTTATTAATTAATTATGTAGTGGACGGCTAACAGACTTGGACCGTAACTGAACCCGGGACTGCCTGGACCCGCAGACTACGTAGGGCCCCGGTCTATAAATAGACTGGATTGTCGGAGAGAGCAGTCATTCCTAAAGATCTCAAAACGTAGACAGCACTGCTCTACAAGTTTAACCACAGAAGAAGGTCCCCGCAGAGACAGGTAGGTACATACCCTACTTACTAGTAGCAGTAGTTAATACTTTAGTAGTAAGTAACACTTCAATTGTGTTATATTGATTGCACTTAAATATTTTGAGTATAATCCACTTCCTTTCTCGATGTTTCGCCATTTTGTACAGGCCACTTTTGCCGATCTGGGTTAAATTCGGTTTAATATACATGTATGCTGTTCTAACCGTGTTGGGGAGGGGCGAGGTTCTTAGTTTTTTTTTGTTGAGTGTTTGTTAACTTCGACGGGGTGCCTTTCTTGTGAATAGAAGTGTCTTATTTTCTGCGGATTCTGTGACCTAAACGTTTCCACCCCACAGGTCTGTGTTAGTGGAAGATGCAGGGAAGTATAAACTGTATTCTATTAAACTATTTAATTTGAATAAAACATATTATTTAGAATATATTTAATTCATAGGTACATTTTAACAAGATACAAATTGTATAACTATCCCATTTTGTGTTAGCAATACTATGTATTTTGGTTTATTTATCGTTTATTAGATGCAATACATGCTCCTTGTTTAGGTTTGGGTACTCATATTGACACATTTTTCAATTTATTAAGAATAATTTAACAGCTTGTAATAACAATATCATAGTTGATTTTATAATCCCCTTGTTTAAATTATATTGATCAATAAACAATGTTACGGGTCGTGGTGGGCAAATTGACTTGACCAGTCCGCATATGGTTTAGTATTTTATTACACACACAAGAACCTGTAATTAAAATATATCCATGATACAGACACTTATCAAACACTGCCATAGTTGGCTAAAATATACCAATTCATTATTTAACAATGCAAATATTCACACATTGCAAAGTAGAAATAGACCAATTCAAACAATACAAGTTAAATACATAATACATCATTTCACTAATTGAAATAATGGGTCTACTTAACTTACCAAACAGAACTGGTACTATATTTGTTTATTGCAAAACTAACAGTATAAAAAAACGAAGTATCTGTTGTCGTATGGTGAGAGACGGGTAGAATGAATGAATGTGGTTTTAAGATTTGAAAAGAAAACTCCCAACTCTCGTACAAAATCTCACTCTCACGATTAACATATATGAAGACATACAGAAGGACAAGAACAGGTTTTACAAGTTTCGCCACATCGTGCATCACGCAGAACAGACCCAGACAGATGCACGGACCTTACGGAGGACATACAGACTATAGGTCTCAAACTACCCAACAATAATGAGACGGACAATCACAAAACGGACTATAGTACATTATACATGTAAACAAGACATGAAGCACCGGTGACATCAATAAATATAGATAAAGGTATGTTATTGAGTCGTAAAAGGGTTACAAAGTTGTTCCTGGGTAGAACCAGCGTCATGTGTTTTTTATAGTGAGTTTTTTTTTTTCATTTGAAAAAGGTGTGATCTATTTATTTAGTCCATGGCTCACTCTAAAGATGTAAAAACTTATTTTTTAGAAATATATGATATATATTAGATAGTATAGACAGGTTAATATATGGAATTTTGTTTTTATTATACCACTTATTGACATTTTTTTCTTGTCCATTTCAACAATATACCAGAGGAGAATAGTTTTATAACGCATAAAAACAACACGATAGAGAGAAAAAAGTAGCAGAGCTGAGACTTTAACCACATTTGACAATTGATTAAGCAGAGGTATTAACCAGCCCTGAAAAGGAAGTAGTTTAAGGAAAGATGTTTTCAGTATGGTGATTTATTTTTATATTGGGTTACTATTTCTCCGTATTTTTAAGGTTAGTTGCTATGGACTAAATTATTATAAGGTTATTGTTCCTATACGTTCAAAGGCATCCTGATATCGTCGGACGGTGAACCGTGTTCTGGGGGTCCATGAAATGGTTAGCTTAACCAGGGCCTCTATCATCCCTCCCTATCATGCCTCATCAATTCTTGTGTCCCCCTTCTGTGGGATGTGGTTTAATTTTTTTACGTTTACAAAAGTATATAAATACTCTGTAGCCTATCAGGCCCTACCAACTTACCACAGCCCTGGACCTACATAGTATTAGTATGGGTACATGGCTGAGGGCTAAGCCGGGCAGTAATTTGTAGTTGTATAAATATAAAAGTTCAGTGTGCCTACCAGGCCCTACCAACTCCCCCGTCTGCGAAGTCAGGGGTTGATCTGGGCAAGCCGGGCCACCAAATGATGTTTTATGTATAATTCATTCTGTATTATTAATCATTCTGTATTATTAATTAAACTAGTATATATTTCTTCCAATCAGACCCTACCAACGTGCATGGGACCAATCCCCACCTTCTGTTTGGAGCCAGGTACGAGGCTGATCCTGGCAAGCCGAGTTAACTATTTAAGTTTGCACATCCCGCATGAGGGGTTCTACAATTTTAAATGTAATTTGGTATAGATGGGAATTACCAATGTAGCCCTTATTGGATGAGCCAGCACTTTATATTGTGTTGTTAATCAAACAGGACTGGTTCCTCAGTTCCACTCTGAGAGGGGCTGGTGAAGTATCCCTTTTATACTAAAGTTATGTTAAAATATTACCGTATTTTTGTAAAGCACCTTATTGGGTCAAACTATATTCATGTTTATAGATATTATATGATGAGGCATGTTTGAGAGGTGGTTGAACATTATTGGGGATTTTTTTATATTTTGGAGTAGTTTTCTATATTTTAGTAATATGGGTGTTGTGAATAATTTCACACAGAATCTTAAATGTTTTGTTTTTCTGATTTTTTGGTAGGAGAATATTTTCTTTATTAATGCCACATTTCCCAAGATCAACACTTCTAATTTTATCCTCTGATGAACTATGAATCAAAGGCTTAAACCCATGTAATAAGAGGCTGTGCACACAGAAGAGTAACAAACGAGCAACAATGGAACATGGCCCCATGTGCCCCTCATTTGAACGATATATTATCATGAAAATTGCTCTTTTAGAATAAACACAATAACATTCAGTGTGTTTGTATATTTTGAAACTTCTGACTAATTACTTGGCTGTTTAACTTTGCTCTTGTTTAAATTCACACCGTACATAGTTTTATTTATTTTATTCAATTAAACATTTTACTTCGGTTTACATGAGGGACACCCTTAATCTAAAGAAATGGTAGATCCTTACCTGTTACAATAAATGTTACTGGTTGGTTAGCTATATAACTCACTTATGAGCCATTGTACACCTCATGCCATAAACATGAGCGATGCTATTGAAGTCAAACGAAATGATAGATACTCACAGGTTACAAGAAGGGATGTTGCGGTATTCTGTTTTCCAAACATCCCGGTATTTACAATTTACCCATTATGCAAAATTTCATAGTGATAAAAACACATCTGAGAAAAAATGCTGATATATATTGACTTATTAGCTCATTTAACCCCATTGTCAGTTTTTATCCCATGTTTTTCAAACTTGGTCAGAATGTTTGTCTGCATGAAATCTTGGATATATTCTTTTATTGGGTCATCTGGGGATCAAAACTAGGACAAATTAAAAATTTTAGGAAAGAAAGTTGTGAACGCACTACAGACCACATGTTCAGCCCAATCTTCACCAAACTTGGTCAGAAAGCACATACAAAGTACAGAAAAAAACACACAACAGAAACACTCTTCATTTTGTATTATCTTAGGAAGTTTCACTAATTCAGCTAAAATTCTTATCTGCAACCCTGATTAGGTTATCAAGCCCTAGGGACCAAGGGGTTATAAGCACAAAAGCACAAATGTCCATAGCAAATGAAACCTTCTGTTTTATTTTAAATAAGATAATTCACTCGTTAATACAATAATCCTTTGGGGGAGCCAGTGGCTGAGCAGTTAGTGACGCTGACTTGAAACTCTTCAGCCCCTCACAGCATGGGTTCGAGTCCAGGTCGGCGTGAGAAATGTCATGTGGTTAGGTTTTCCACCTAATCTGAGGTGCACCACTGGTTCTACCTTGATTAATTCTGGGGTTTTCCTTCACCAGTAATTAGCTGAACGTCGCCAATATGACCACAATTGTGTTCGATGGTAAGTGTAACAAAAACATCCTTTCTGATTACCGGTAAAATAAGACAGCTGGATGTTTCTGAACGGAGGAAGTTTCCTATATAAAGTGAATAAGTATGAAACATTGGACCAAATTTTAGACTGGCAACATACATGTCCTCTGAATAGGCAGCTGTCTTGTTTGTACCTCAAGATTATTGTACAAATCTGGCATATCTAATTATTATATAGTTAATTAATAAAGTTTATGCTTAACAGTGCACAAAAGAGCTGCTGTACCATGGTGGTTGGGGGCGTGAGACGCTTGTGGCTGAGTGGTTAGAGTCACAGACCTGAACTCCTCAGCCCCTCACAACTTGTGTTTGAGTCCTAGTCAGGGCGAGAACGTTCATGTGGGGATCTTGTGTGGAGGTTTTGAAGCTAACCTGTGGTTAACCGGTGGTCATGGTACTTAAAGTAATGATGGGGAATGATACTTCTTGTGTGTATGAGTAATAATAATTCTATTATTGATGGGTAATGATACTTCTTGTGTGTATGGGTAATAATAATTTTATTATTGATGGGCAATGATACTTCTTGTGTGTATGAGTAATAATAATTCTATTATTGATGGGTAACGATACTTATTGTGTGTATGAGTAATAATAATTATATTAATGATGGGGAATGATACTTCTTGTGTGTATGAGTAATAATAATTCTATTATTGATGGGTAATGATACTTATTGTGTGTATGAGTAATAATAATTATATTAATGATGGGGAATGATACTTCTTGTGTGTATGAGTAATAATAATTCTATTATTGATGGGTAATGATACTTCTTGTGTGTATGAGTAATAATAATTATAGTATTGATGGGTAATGATACTTCTTGTGTGTATGAGTAATAATAATTATAGTATTGATGGGTAATGATACTTATTGTGTGTATGGGTAATAATAATTATAGTATTGATGGGTAATGATACTTCCAGTATGGATGGGTAATGATGCTTCCAGTATTGATGAGTAATGATACTTGTTGTGATTATAGGTGATGATACTTCTATTATTGATGGGTAATAATACTTCCAGTATTGATGGGTAATGATACGTCTTGTGTTTATCATAATGATGCTTCTAGTATTAATGGGTAATAATACTTCCAGTATTGATGGGTAAGGATACTTCCAGTAATGATGGGTAATGATACTTCCAGTAATGATGTTTAATGACAATTCCTGTATTGATGGGTAATGATACTTCCAGTATTGATAGGTGATGATACTTCCAGTATTGATGGGTGATGATACTTCCAGTAGTGTTGTGTAATGATACTTTCCGTATTGATGTATAAGGCTACTTTCAGTGTTGATTGGTACTGATAATTTCAATATTGATGGGCAATGATACTTCCAGTATTGATGGGCAATGATACTTCCAGTATTGTTGGGTAATGGTACTGCCTGTATTAATGTATAAGGCTACTTTCAGTATTGACGGGTAATGATACTTCATGTATTGATAGATAATGATACTTCCAGTATTGATGGGTAATGCTACTTCAGTGTTGATGGGAGATGATACTTCCAGTATTGATGGGTAATGATACTTCCAGTATTGATGGGTAATGATACTTCCAGCATTGATGGGTAATGATACTTCCAGTATTGATGGATAATGATACTTCCAGTATTGATGGGTAATGATACTTCCAGTATTGATGGGTAATGATACTTCCAGCATTGATGGGTAATGATACTTCCAGTATTGTTTGGTAATGATTCTTCCCGTATTGGTGTATAAGGCTAATTTCAGTATTGATTGGTAATGATACTTCCAGAATTGATGGGTAATGATACTTCCAGTATTGATGGGTAATGATACTTCCAGAATTGATGGGCAATTATACTTCCAGTATTGTTGGGTAATGGTACTTCCAGTATTAATGTATAAGGCTACTTTCAGTATTGACGGGTTATGATACTTTCTGTATTGATTGGTAATGATACTTTCAGTATTGATGAGTAATGATTCCTCCAGTTTTGATGGATAATGATACTTCCTGTATTGATGGGTAATGATACTTAAAGTATTTGTGGACAATGTTACTTCCATTATTGATGGATTGGATAATGACACTTCCAGTATAGCTGGGTAATTATACTTCCAGTATTGATGAGCAATGATACTTCCAGTATTGCTGGGTAATGGTACTGCCTGTATTAATGTATAAGGCTACTTTCAGTATTGACGGGTAATGATACTTCATGTATTGATGGATAATGATACTTCCAGTATTGATGGGTAATGCTACTTCAGTGTTGATGGGTGATGATACTTCCAGTATTGATGGGTGATGATACTTCCAGTATTGATGGATAATGATACTTCCAGTATTGATGGGTAATGATACTTCCAGCATTGATGGGTAATGATAATTCCAGTATTGATGGGTAATGATACTTCCAGAATTGATGGGTAATGATACTTCCAGTATTGATGGGTAATGATACTTCCAGCATTGATGGGTAATGATACTTCCAGCATTGATGGGTCATGATACTTCTAGTATTGATTGGTAATGATGCTTCCAGTATTGACGGGTGATGACACTTCCAGTATTAATGTATAAGGCTACTTTCAGTATTGACGGATTATGATACTTTCTGTATTGATTGGTAATGATAATTTCAGTATTGATGAGTAATGATTCTTCCAGTTTTGATGGATAATGATACTTCCTGTATTGATGGGTAATGATACTTAAAGTATTGGTGGACAATGTTACTTCCATTATTGATGGATTGGATAATGACACTTCCAGTATAGCTGGGTAATGTTACTTCCAGTACTGATGAGCAATGATACTTCCAGTATATGATACTTCCAGTATTGATGGGCAATGATACTTCCAGTATTGATGAGCAATGATACTTCCAGTATTGATGGGTAATGATACTTCCAGTATTGATGGGTAATGATACTTCCAGTATTGATGGGCAATGATACTTCTAGTATTGATGGGTAATGATACTTCCAGTATTGATGGGTATTGATACTTCCCGTATTGATCTGTAATGAAACTTCTAGTATTGATGGGTAATGATACTTCCAGTATTGATGGGCAATGATACTTCCAGAATTGATGGGTAATGGTACTTCCAGTATTGATGTTTAGTGACACTTCCAGTATAGATGGGTAATGATATTTCCAGTATTGATGAAAACTGACACGTCTAGTATTAATATGTTATGATACTTCTAGTATTGATGGATAATGATACCTCCAGTACTGATGGGCAATGATACTTCCAGTATTGATGGGCAATGATACTTCCAGTATTGATGGGCCATGATACTTCCAGTATTGATGGGTAATGATACTTCCAGTATTGATGGCTATTGATACTTCCAGTATTGATGGGCAATGATACTTCCAGTGTTGATGGGTGATGATACTTCCAGTATTGATGTGTGATGATACTTCCAGTAGTGATGGGTAATGATACGTCTAGTATTGATGGGAAATGATACTTCCAGTATTGATGGGTAATGATACTTCCAGTATTGATGGGTAATGATACTTCCCGTATTGATGGGTAATGATACGTCCAGTATTGATGGGAAATGATATTTCCAGTATTGATGGGTAATGATACTTCCAGTATTGATGGGTAATGATACTTCCAGTATGGATGTGTGATGATACTTCCAGTATTGATGTGTGATGATACTTCCAGTATTAATGGGAAATGATATTTTCAGTATTGATGGGCTATGATACTTCCAGTATTGATGTGTGATGATACTTCCAGTATTGATGGGAAATGATACTTCCAGTATTGATGGGAAATGATACTTCCAGTATTGATGGGTAATGGTGCTTCCAGTATTGATGGGTAATGATACTTCCAGTATTGATGGGCAATGGTGCTTCCAGTATTGATGTGTGATGATACTTCCAGTATTGATGGGAAATGATACTTCCAGTATTGATGGGAAATGATACTTCCAGTATTGATGGGAAATGATACATCCAGTTTTGATGGGAAATGATACTTCCAGTATTGATGGGTAATGATACTTCCAGTATTGATGGGTAATGGTGCTTCCAGTATTGATGTGTGATGATACTTCCAGTATTGATGGGAAATGATACTTCCAGTATTGATGGGTAATGATACATCCAGTATTGATGGGTAATGGTGCTTCCAGTATTGATGGATAATGAAACTGCCAGTATCGATGTATATTGACACTTCCAGTATTAATGAATAATGATCCTTCCAGTATCGATGTATATTGACACTTCCAGTATTAATGAATAATGATCCTTCCAGTATTGATGGATAATGGTATTTCCAGTATTGATGGTGAATGATACTTCCAGTAATGTTAGGTGATGATACTTCCAGTATTGATGTGTGATGATACTTCCAGTAGTGTTGTTTAATGATACTTCCCGTATTGATGTATAAGGCTACTTTCAGTATTGACGGGTAACGATACTTCATTTATTAATGGATAATGATACTTCCAGTATTGATTGGTAATGCCACTTCTCATATTGATGGGTAATGATACTTCCAGTATTGACGGGTGATGATACTTCCAGTATTGATGTTTAATGATACTTCCAGTATTGATGGGTAATAATACTTCCAGTATTGATGGGAAATGATTCTTCCAGTACTGATGGGTAATGATACTTCCAGTATGGATGTGTGATGATACTTCCAGTATTGATGGATAATAATACTTCCAGTATTGATGGGCAATGATTCTTCCAGTATGGATGTGTGATGATACTTCCAGTATGGATGTGTGATGATGCTTCCAGTATTGATGGATAATGATACTTCCAGTATTGATGGGAAATGATACTTCCAGTATTGATGGATAATGATACTTCCAGTATTGATGGGAAATGATACTTCCAGTATTGATGGATAATGATACTTCCAGTATTGATGGATAATGATACTTCCAGTATTGATGGGAAATGATACTTCCAGTATTGATGGGTAATGATACTTCCAGTATGGATGTGTGATGATACTTCCAGTATTGATGGATAATGAAACTTCCTGTATGGATGGATAATGAAACTTCTAGTAGTGATGGCTATCGCTACTTCCAGTATTGATGGATAATGATACTTCCAGTTTTGATGGGTAATACTATTTTCATTATTGATAGACAATGATACTTCAGGTGTTTATGGTAATGGTACTTCTAGTGTTGATGGTTAGTAATACTTTCAGTATTAATGATAATGATACTTCCAGTATTGATGTATAATGATACATCTAGTATTGATGGGCAATGATACTTCCAGTATTGATTGGTTATGGTACTTTCAGTATTGATGGATGTTCATACTTCCATTATTGATGGGTAATGATACTTCTAGTACTGATTGATAATGATACTTCCAGTATTGATGGGCAATGATACTTCCAGTTTTAATGGATAATGATATTTCCAGTTTTGATGGGTAATACTATTTTCATTATTGATAGACAATGATACTTCAGGTGTTTATTGTAATGGTACTTCTAGTATTGATGGTTAGTAATACTTTCAGTATTAATGATAATGATACTTCCAGTATTGATGTATAATGATACATCTAGTATTAATGGATAATGATACTTCCAGTATTGATGGATAATGATACTTCTTTTATTGATTGATAATGATACTTCCAGTATTAATGGGCAATCATACTTCCAGTATTTTTGGTTACTGATACCTCCAGTATTGATGGTTAATGATACTTACAGTATTGATGGGCAATGATAGTTTTATTATTGGCGGTTAATGATTGTTGTAGTATTGATGGATAATAATAATTCCAATATTGATTTGGTAACTTTTTAAAATTATTGGTAATTGTAACTTCTAGTAATTATGGATAATGTCTGTTCTAGTATTATTAGATGATGGTAACTTTTTTTAATGACATGATTTGTTTGTGTTTCTTTTGATAGTTGTTTTGTTTTTAGATGTTGACAATGATCTGAGCACGATAGAAATCTTGTATTTTAAATAAACATTATGGTGGCCATATGGAACGACATAGAGGTTAATATAGTGTTTCATGTCATGGTAGAATATATATGTCAAGTCGAGATGTCTTCTGGTTCTTGTAAGTAAAATATACCAACACTTAAAATCTCAGAGGTAGCTTTTGACATTTGGTGCGTCGGTTTTTATTCGAGCCAGATGTTGTCTAAAAATTTGACGTGTCCCTTCGATGCTTTCCAAACAGAAATGCGATGGCATTCCCTACATTGTGCTATTTTTATAGCAGAAAAACACACTCTTACATGCCCAAGTCAGTAAAATGGTAGTGGTATAGGTACATGGATAGCGATCAATTTAAGGGTAGTTCCACGACTGGTTGATCAGTATCATGCCAGGTGTTCACAACATGCTATGCACAATTAAGGCAGCAATGCTTCTGCTTCAATTTGACACAGTTTCCAGATAATTGAACTACTAATGATGGGACAATACACCTAATTAACAAACAAACCAGAATACAAATGGGCGAAATGCTGAGTACATAGATTTTACTAGACACATTGTAAAATGCAATTATGCTCCAAATTCATGGCATATTTAAAAATTATGTAATTATGATGTTTATGAAGTCATTTTAAGTTGTAGGCCTGTGTTCTACTGTCTCACAACATACTGTCTTATAGATTTGTTGATACGAGTATTGCCCCCAGACATTTGTACACTTCGTTATTTATAAACAAAAACATGAAAGGGTTACAAAATGCGACTCTTTACAAACAGACCATGTATCTTTTATCTCCACACATCGACACACTTACAGAAAAAAGCACAACTGACATATTTTCCTAAACACCAGAGTTATATAAACATCGTTTGTGTCTAGATATCCACTCACCCGATTGGTGTATTTTTACATCCTCATACCACTTAGTTGTCTTGGTTGCTGGTAGAAGCTGTTATAATGAATTTTAGTGGATGCCCTTTAGTAGAATTTGATTTTTAGGAAAAAACGGTCAAATGGAGTCAGGACGGGCAAGTAGTCTTGATGTGACAGTTGCCGAAATCCCAGACTGTTAATCACTATTTGTGTTATGACATCATTATACAATGACGCATTGTATCCAACAGTCCCAACAGTCCCAACAGTCAGTCAATGGTCCTCACCCAAAGCTACTTTAATTGATGTCACAGTTATTAACAACATGGTTATGTACAGTTGAAACTATCTGTACGATATGGAGGTATATAGCATGATCAAGGCTATCTGGTTGTCTGTAGTTCAGCAGGCTGTGACTTGGATCTATATGTAGGATCTCAGTACAATTTCTAGGTATATATATCATGATAGAAGCTATCTGGTTGTCTGTATTTCAGCAGAGTGTGACTTGGATCCATGTGTAGAATACCGGTACGATATCTAGGTATATATCATGGTAGAGGCTATCTGGTTGTCTGTATTTCAGCATGCTGTGACTTGGATCCATGTGTAGGATCACTGTACAATATCTAGGTATATATCATGATAGAAGCTATCTGGTTGTCTGTATTTCAGCAGGCTGTGACTTGGATCCATGTGTAGGATCACTGTACAATATCTAGCTATATATCGTGATAGAAGCTATCCGGTTGTCTGTATTTCAGCAGGCTGTGACTTGGATCCATGTGTAGGATCACTGTACAATATCTAGGTATGTATAGTAATTGAGGCTATCACATTGTATTTCAGATGTATATCAAACCAGCGCAATAACGGTTATATTGGTTGTATGCAGCTTCTTTTCATGGAGGAATACCCCCTTATCTGGGTAGAACCATTGGCATACTACACGTGTGCAGATCTTTAATCTGAGTATCCGACGTACCCACAAATGGCATCCAAATCCTGTTGTAGTGTGCCATGGAGTTGCTTATAGGGATACAGATTTAATGGGAAACAATGACGAGGTTTTTAATTATGTTTATTGTTAGTTAAATTTGACTTTTTACATAAGGGGGTCGCCCGTGACGTAGCGGTAGAGTCGGCGATGTGTAACTCCTCTGACTACTTAGTCTTTCACAGCGTAGGTTCGAGTCCCGCACGGGACGAAGGACTTAATGTGGGAAGGTATTTCAGCTGATTTACAGTGCACCGTTGGTTCTACCCAGACATGTGGCTGGGGTGTTCCTTCACCAAAAAGCTGGACGTTGCTGTAATGGACATAATTGGTCTATGCAATATATTTCAAAAACAGAAACAATTTATTTCATGTTACTGTTCAGTCATGTGCATTAATACACGGACTGAAACAAACATTATCTCTTTAATCTTTAATTTAGTCCTGGTTTCAAATCAGTGACACATCCTTATCAGTACATCAAGCTAGGTATGATAGTGGCATGATGATGTCTGTTATGACAGTCATCATTTTTTAAAATGTTATACCGGCGTTGGTTCTTTTAACAAATTTTAGTTGCCTTATTGTAGAAGTTCACTATTACATTTTTATACTATTAACCATAGAAAAAGAAAAAAATATATATAGCATGTGTGATTAGCATATTTGGCCCCTGTCATTTTTATTCTTATTCTTTTTATTCTTATTATTTTTGTCGTTCATTGAAGATGAAGTTCAGGAAATCATAGTCAGATACTTTTAAGTATTACAGTTCATTATTACATGTTATTACAGTATTATCATTGACTTGGCAAGGGATTATCACATTTGCTTTGTGTCATGGTTATTCATTAAGTATTATGTGGTTTCACTGAATGCTGACGGATTTTAGGACCACTGCCTTTCATAAAACAACCCTATTGCTCTTTTTGCTTGTTTTTTTTTAATTTTTGTTTCTATTCTAATCGAACGCACACAGTGACTGAGGCAATTGTATTTATATGTATGTGGTGATATATATGTGTAAACCAGATGAACAAGCCATAATCGTTTAAAATTAAACGTTGTTTCCTTATAAGGGTAATCTGCCCATTTTCTAACAGTTATGAGATGCAGAATATAATACTGCTAGTGTGCCACATCAGGAGATGGTTGTTGTATTAATGGGATGCTTCCACATATCAAAGTATATCCACATAATTATGGGGTGTTTAAATGGACCAGGTTCCAGTCTAGGTTGTTCAACTTAGGGTGTTAATTGCATCAGGTTCCAGTCTGTCATGTTCAACTTGGGGTGTTCAAATGGACCAGGTTCCAGTCTGGGCTGCTCAATTTAGGGTGTTTAAATGAATTTGACCAGGTTTTACTCTGTGCCGTTTAACTATGGGTGTTTAAATGGATTTTACCAGGTCCCAGTCGATGCTGTTCAACTGGGGGTGTTTATATAGATTTGACTAGTTTCCAGTCCGGGCTGTTCAACAAGGGGTGTTTATATGGACTTGACCAGGTTCCAGTCTGCGTTGATCAGCTTGGTGAGATTATATATGGATTTGACCAGGTTCCAGTTTATGCTGGTCAACTTGGGTTTTTTAAATGGATTTTACCAGGTTCCAGTCTCGGCTGTTCAACTTCGTTTGTTTTAATTAATTCGATCATGTTCCAGTCTGGGCTTTTCAACTATGGTTATTTAAATGCATTTGACCAGGTTCCAGTCTGGGCTGTTTAACTTGGGTTTTTTAAAAGGATTTTACCAGATCCCAATTTATGCTGTTCATTTTGGGGGTGATTAAATGGATTTTACCAGGTCCCAGTCTATGCTGTTCAACTTGGGGTGTTTATATGGATTTTACCAGGCTCCAGTCTGAGCTGTTCAACTTCAGGTGCTTAAATTGATATGATCAGGTTCCAACCTCGGCTGTTCAGCTTGGGGTGTTTAAAAAGATCAGGTTCCAGGCTGTGCTCCTCATCTTGATGTGTTTAAATTGAACAGGTGATAGTCTGTTCTGTTCAACTTAGGGTGTTTAATTGAAACTGTTTCCAGTCTGGGCAGTTCAACTTCGGGTGTTTAAAAAAAAATGACCAGTTTCTACTCTGTGCTTTTCAACTATGGATGTTTAAATGAACCAGGATCCAGTCTGTGATGTTCAACTTGGGGTGTTTAAGTGGACCAGGTTCCAGTCTATGCTTTTCAACTTGGGGTGTTTAATTGGATTTTACCAGGTCCCAGTCAATGCTGTTCAACTTGGGGTGTTTATATGGATTTGACCAGGTTCCGATCTGAGCTGTTCTACTTCGTTTGTTTAAATGAATTTGACCAGGTTCCAGTTTGGGCTGTTAAACTTGGGGTTTTTAAATGGATTTTACCTGGTGCCAGTCTTTGCTGTTCAACTTGGGGTGTTTAAATGGATTTGACCAGGTCATAGTCTATGCTGTTCAACTTGGTGTGTTTATATGGATTTGACCAGGTTCCAGTGTCGGCTGTTCAACTTGGAGTGTTTAAATTGATATGACCAGGTTCCAGTCTCGGTTGTTCAACTTGGAGTGTTTAAATTGATTTGACCAGGTTCCAGTCTCGGCTGTTCACCTTGGGGTGTTTAAATGAATTTGACCGTGTTCCAGTCTGGGCTCTTTAACTATGGGTGGTTAAATTGATTTGACCAGGCTCCAGTCTGGACTTTTCAGCTTGGGATCTTTAAATGGATTTGACCAGGTTCCAGTCTCGGCTGTTAAACTAGATTGCCTACTACTACATGCAAAATGTTTGTATTAATTTACTGCTTTCTGTGTTCATTTCTAGCCACCCTCTGTTGGGCAATTTTCAGAGAGTGTATTGGCCAGTCAAAATGCTTGCTGACGATGTTGGTGTCCTCGTCTCGTTAGGTCACATATCTCCTAAGTGGCTTATGAAGAAGTACCCCTAGTAGACTGTTATGTTTTTACATTCCATTTCTTGTATGTAGTAATGAAAGTTGTAATGATGCCGGATTACTGGCAAATAAATATGACAAGAAAAATGCCTCATAAGTGTTGGAAAGGATGTGAGAAGTCACAGATTAAGCAAACTGTTTCGGTTGTTCTATTTTTATTTAGGTTTAGAGACAGTTGTGACAAACCAAAACTGAGAAATTGGTATTTCCCTTGCATTTACAAACAAGTGTTAATAACCACCAACATGTTGAGAAAACACCTGTATTTAATATCTTTATAGAGTTACTACAAGAACTTCTCTCTTACATTAACACAAGACTAATTGGATTGTCTCCCTTATATCAGCTGTATTTTAACAACAAGAACGTTTTGTCGTTGTTGTTGTTTTGGTTGTTTTTTATATTAAAATAAAACTATTCTTTCCAAAATACCATGTGAATATTGTTTGATAACGTAACTACTTTCTTTTATAGACGCTGTAAATAATCTTTAAGAATACGTCATGGCTTTAGTAGTTATGTTTAAAATAGATCAGCTTCATTCTATTCAATGCTTGCATTTGAGAACAATTTACACTTTTCTGATCTTTTTCTTTTCTTGATTAAAAGTTAATTTCATTTACAATGACAATTGTGTGTACTTCTTCTTATAGAAATAATACTTCTCTATCTGTTTCTTGTAAATACTATGTGGACATTAATTTTTAAGACGTCACTACTGTCGTCAAAACGTATCAAAGGAAAGTTAGCGCCTGGACATTTGTTTAGCTCACCTGAGCACAACGTGCTCCATGTGAGCTTTTCTGATACCCTTTCTTCTGTCGTCAGGCGTCCGTCGTCCGTCTTGCGGCGTCAACAGTTTAGCTTTTGAACACGCTCAAGGCCACAGTTTTTATCCAATTTTCATCAGATTTGGTCAGAATGTTTGTCTGCATGAAATATTATAACAATAACAATAACTTGGGGTCCAAAACTAGGACAAAATGTCAAATTTTAGGGAAAAAATCTGAACTAACTATTCGGGTTTGTTTACCCTTGTCTTAATCATGGTTTATTAGGCGAGCATTAATGTAAGTAAGATTAAAAGAAAAAAAATCACAGGTGGTAATCAATATTACTGGCGTGAGGGTTGCTCTTGCCATGGAGATTAAGATTATAAACATAAAAAGGCCTACCTCACTGGGACCATAAAGCAGTGTTAGCGAACACCGCATAACACAGATGATCACAGTTTAAAATCCCAAAATGTCAGTGTACTTTAAAATAAAAGTTAAACTACATATATTACGTCGTTTGTGTTATGATGCATTGGCACCTTTTAGGACCTTTTTAAAGTAATGTTGGCATAAAAAATTCAACAATTTACATAGATTATTTTATATACAATATACACATGTTCCCAATATTACCAGAATTTCGGGCATGATATGATTTTTGTTTAATCGTTACAACCTATTAGAGCAAATAGAAAATACTGGTGAACATGTGGACGACGAGACTGACAATTTTTTTACGTGGTCTCTGGTATGTGATTAATTAGTTAAATATATATCTTTCTATCGTCCACACGCACCGTAGATACAGAGCTATACGAATTCAACGAAAACAACAAGAAAGATCGAGAACAAGTCAGGAAAAAATACATATCTACCAAAAGTTGACAATTACAAAGGTGGTCTCTCATTCCCAGTAGTGTCATATTATTTATTAATTATTATATATATTTTAAATAGGAGAGATGGAAATATTTATAGCAAATATTTGAAAAAAAAACATGTAGATATGTTTTATCTTATTAAATATATGGGCAGGCCCATGTTCCTCACTGGCCGCAATTGCTCAATTGGTAGAGCCTCGGCTTGCGGATCGGGAGGTCGCGGGATCGAACCCAGACCGGGTCAAAGCAAAGTCGGTAGACGTGGCTTCCCTCCTAACGTTCAGGGCTAATTGGACATCATTACGCCTGAATCGTCGGTATCAGCATAATGGACCGACCGGGTTCAGTCCCTGGGCACCTTATCAGTGCCCCTTTGCTATAATGATATAAATGTCGCTGCACAGTATCGGCAAATATGCCGGCAAATCCCATCCCATCCCATGTCCCTCCGAGGTCAGGCGATAGTATTATGATGCATAAGAGTAGATTTGGCGAAATTCCCCACTAGCTGCCTCAACCGTCCGACCACCCCGTGCGGCGCCCCCCGCCTGATCAGAATATGCATGCCGACAACACGGTAAATGTAGCCTCTATACCATATAACATTCACATTGTATTGAGGTAGCGTAACGCCCTTATATATCCTACTAAGAATAGTGGCGTAACTATCATAAAATGTAAATAATACTTAATATGCATAGGACAGATTAGTTGTTATTAATTGTGTAGTGGACAGCTAACAGACTGGGACCGAAACTGAGACCGGGACTGACTGGACCCGCAGACTACGCAGGGCCCCGGTCTATAAATAGACTAGATTGTCGGGGAGAGCAGTCATTTCTAAGATCTCAAAACGTAGACAGGACTGCTGTACAAGTATAACCACAGAAGAAGGTCCCCGCAGAGACAGGTAGGTACATACCCTAATTACTAGTAGCAGTAGTTAATACTTTTAGTAGTAAGTAACACTTCAATTAGTTATATTAATTGCACTTAAATATTTCGAGTATAATCCACTTCCTTTCTCGATGTTTCGCCATTTTGTACAGGCCAATTTTGCCGATCTGGATTAAATTCGGTTTAATAGACATGTATGCTGTTCTAACCGTGTTGGGGAGGGGCGAGGTTCTCAGGGATTTTTCGTGTGTTTGTTAACGACAACTGGGTACCTTTCTTGTGAATGGAAGGATTATGTGTTTTAACGACCTTCAACGTTTCCACCCCACAGGTCTGTGTTCGTGGAAGATGCAGGGAAGTATAAACTTTATTCTATTAAACTATTTAATTTGAATAATACATATTTTTGGAATATATTTAATTCATAGGTACATTATTACAAGATAAAATTGTATAACTTTCCCATATTGTCATAGCAATACTATATATTTTGGTTTATTTATCGTTTATAAGATGCAATACATGCTTCTTGTTTAGGTTGGAGTACTCATATTGACACATGGTTCAATTTATTAAGAATAATTAAACAGCTTATAATAACAGTATCATAGTTAATTATATAATCCTCTTATTTGAATTATATTGATCCATAATCAATAAATATAGATAAAGTTATTCTATTGAGTCGTTAAGGGGTTTTAAACAAATTTCTTCCTGGGTTTGAACCAGCGTCGTGTGTTTTTTTTATAGTGAGATCTTTCATTTGAAAGGGGTGTGATTTATTTATTTAGTCCATGGCTCACTCAAAAGATGTTAAAACATAGTTTTTAGAAATATATGATATATATTCGATAGTATAGACAGGTTAATTTATGGAATTTTTTTTTTATTATACCACTTCTTTACATATTTGTCTTGTCCATTTCAAACATTAACCAGAGTAGAATAGTTTTATAATGGATAAAAGAACACGATAGAACACAAAAGGTAGCAGAGCTGAGACTTTAACCACATTTGACAATTGCATTAAGCAGAGGTAGTCATCAGCCCTGAGAAGGAAGTAGTTTAAGGAATGACGTTTTCAGTATGGTGATTTATTTTTATATTGGGTAACTATGTTTCCGTATCTTTTAAGATTAGTTGCTATGGACTAAATTATTAAAGTGTTCCGTATACTTTCAAAGGCACTCGTTATTCGTCGGACGGTGAACCGTGTTGTTCTGGCGGTCCATGAAGAGGTTAGCTTAACGAGGGCCGCTATCATCCCTCCCTATCATGCCTCATCAATTCTTGTGTCCCCCTGTTGCGGGATGTGGTTTAAATTTGTATGTTTACAAAAATATATAAATACTTTATATACTATCAGGCCCTACCAACTTACCACAGCCCTGGACCTACATAATATTAGTATTGGTACATGGCTGAGGGCTAAGCTGGGCAGTTATTTGTAGTTTTATAAATATATAACTACAGTGTGCCTATCAGGCCCTACCAACTCCACCCCCCCCCCCCCCCCCCCCCTCTGCGAAGTCAGGGCTTGATCCGGACAAGCATGGCCATCATATGATGTTTAATATATAATATATTATGCATTATTAATTAAATGTATTAGTATATATTTTCCTATCAGGCCCTAAAAACTCCCATGGGACAAGTCCCCACCTTCTGGTTGGGCAATCCGGGTTAATTATTTAAATTTGCACATTCCGCACGAGGGGTTCTACAATTTAAAATGCAATTTGGTATAGATGGGGTTTACCTATGTAGCTCTTATTGGATGAGCCAGAACTTTATATTTGTGTCATTAATAAAAAAGGGCTGGTTTCTCAGTTCGATTCTGAGAGGGGCTGGTGAAATATCCCTTTTATACTAAAGTTATTTTAAATATATGAACAGCACCTTATTGGGTGTTTTAATCAAAATATATCCATGTTTATAGATATTATATGATGGGGCATGTTCGAGAGATGTTTGAACATTACTGGGGAATTTTTTTATGTTGGAGTAGTTTTTTTTCTATATTTAAGTAATATCGGTGTTATGATCAACTTCACCCAGAGCCTTAAAGTTTGTTTTTTTTCCTGCTTGTTTTTTTGTGTGTGGGTAGAGGATATTTTCTTTATTAAATATCAAATTTCCCATGATCAAAAATTCTAAGTTTATCCTCTCCCCCTGTGAAGACTTATGAATGAAATGGTTACACCCATGCAGTAAGAGGCTGTGCAGTCAGAAGAGTAACAAGCCAGCAACAATGGAACATGACCCCATGTGACCCTCATTTGAAAGATATATCAGCATGAAAATTGCTATTTTAGAATTAACTCAATAACATTCATCGTGTTTGTATATTTTAAAACTTCTGACTAATTATTTGGCTGTTTATCTTTGCTCTTGTTTAAATTGACACGATATATAGTTTTATTTATTTTATTCAATTAAACATTTTGCTTCGGAGTGAACATGAGGGACACCCTTAATCTGAAGAAATAGTAGATACTCACCTGTTACAAGATATGATACTGGTCGGTTAGCTATTTAATTCACGTATGAGCCATTGTACACCTCATGCCATAAACATGAGGGATGCCATGTGAAGTCCAAGGAAATAGTAGATCATCACCTGTTATAAGAAGGATGTTGGGGTATTCTGATTTCCTAACCTCCCGGTATTTTACAATTTAACCATTATGCAACATTGCATAGTGATGGTCAAAACAAATATGATCTACTACATTTGTTAAGTTTATTTTAAGCCACGAACTTTATGAATAAAATAGAGATGTTCCACTGAAATGTTAAGTTAACCCTTTGCACAGGGTAACTCACACACAGGATACATGTATTGGCTTCTTGATATATGTACTGCCTAAGATACTGAGCCGAACCTTTCATTGATAGTTGGTGTAACAAAAAGTATTATTGGTTGAACTCGAAGTATGTTCGAGAAAAGAGATGTCAAGTTACAGATGTTACAGGTGGGAAGTGAAATATGCATTTGCTCTTTATGCGTTTAGTTCTGTATTATTTATATTAAAATTATCAACTAAACTTTGAATCATATAACTTGTGAAAATAGGCAAGGATGTATTTACAGCTGGGAAGAAAACATGCATTTCAAAGTCGTACATTTTAAGAAATAATGCCGGAATGTATTGACTTAATAGCCCATTTGACCCCTTCGTCAGTTTTTATCCAATCTTCTCTAAACTTGGTCAGAATGATTGTCTGCATGAAATCTTGGATGGGTTCCTTTTTGGCTCACATGGTTGTCAAAATCTGGGATAAAAGGAAACAATTTAGGATTGAAAGTTGTGAACGCACTAGAGACCACATTTATAGCCAGTATTCACCAAACTTGGTAAGAAAGTACACAAAAAATACAAGAAAATTATAACAACAACAAATAAACAAACATGAAAAAACTCCTTTACTAATTGTTTATTATCTTAGTAAGTTTCACTCGTTTAGCTAAAATTCTTATCTGGAACCCTGACTAGGGACCACGGGGTTATCATGTCCATAGGAAATAAACTCTTTTGTTTCATTTTAAATTAGATACTTCACTCATAAATACAATAAACCTTTTGGAGACGAAGGTGGCCGATCAGTTAGTCTCGCTGACTGGAAACTCTTCAGCCCCTCACAGCCTGGGTTCGAGTCCTTTTCGGAGCCAGAAATTCCATGTGGTTAGGTTTTCCAACTAATCTGAGGTGCACCAGTGGTTCGATCCTGATTAATTCTGGGTTTTTCCTTCACCAGTAATTAGCTGAACGTCGCCACTATGACCACAATTGTGATCGATGGTACGTGCGATGTAACACAACAATCCTTTCTGATTACCGGTAAAATAAGACCGCTGAATGTTTCTGATCGAAGGAAGTTACCTATATAATGTGGAGAAGTATGTACCATTGGACCAAATTTAAGACTGGCAACAAACATGTCTTCTGAATAGGCAGCTGTCTCGTTTGTACCTGAAGACTATTGTAAAAATCTTGCATATCTAATTATTATATAGTTAAGTAATAAAGTTTATGCTTAACAGTGCACAAAAGAGCTGCTGTACCATGGTGGTTGGGGGCGTGAGACGGTTGTGGCTGAGTGGTTTGAGTCACTGACCTGAACTCCTCAGCCCCTCACAACTTGTGTTTGAGTCCTAGTCAGGGCGAGAACTTTCATGTGGACAACTTGTGTTTAGGGGTAATGATACTTCTATTATTGATGGGTAATGATACTTCTTGTGTTTATGGTAATGATACTTCCATTATTGATGGTTAATGATACTTCTAGTATTGATGGAAAATGATACCTTATGTGTTTATGGTAATGCTACTTCCATTATTGATGGGTAATAATACTCATTGTGTTTATGGTAAAGATAGTTCCATTCTTGATGGGTAATTATACTTCTAGTATTGATGGGAAATGATACCTCCTGTGTTTATGGCAATTGTTCTTCCAGTATTGATGGGTACTGATACTCATTGTGTCTATGGTTATGATACTTCTTGTGATACTTCTTGTGTTTATGGTAATGATACTTCCAGTATTGATGGGTGCTGATACTCATTGTGTTTATGGTTATGATACTTCGTGTGTTTATGACAATGATACTTCTTGTGATACTTCTTGTGTTTATGGTAATGATACTTCTTGTGTTTATGGTAATGATACTTCAAGTATTGATGGGTACTGATACTCCTTGTGTTTATGGTCATGATACTTCGTGTGTTTATGGCAATGATACTTCTTGTGATCATCGTGTGTTTATGGTAATGATACTTCTTGTGTATATGGCAATGATACTTCTTGTGATACTTCTTGTGTTTATGGTAATGATACTTCCAGTATTGATGGGTAATGATACTTCTTGTGTTTTGGGTAATGACACTTCCAGTATTGATGGGTAATGGTACCTCTAGTATTGATGGGTGATGATATTTATTGTATTTATGGTATTGTTCCTTCAATTGTTGATGGGTAATGATACTTCTTGCGTTTATGGTAATGATTCTTCTTGTGATACTTCTTGTGTTTATGGTAATGATACTTCCATTATTAATGGGTAATGATACTTCTTGTGTTTATGGTAATGATGCTTCCAGTATTGATGGGTAATGATACTTCTTGTGTTTATGGTAATGATACTTCCATTATTGATGGGTAATGATACTTCTTGTGTTTATGGTAATTATAATTCTAGTATTGATGGGTAATGATACTTCCAGTGTTGATAGATACTGATACTTCTTGTATTGATGGGTAATGATAATCCCAGTATTGATTTGTAATGGTACTTATAGTATTGATGTGTAATGGGACTTCCAGTATTGATGGGCAAAGATACTTGTAGTATTAATATGTACTGATACTTCTATTATTGATGAATACTGATACGCCTAGTATTGATAGATAATGATACTTTAAGTTTTGATGTATAATGATTCTTCAAGAGCGATCGATATTGATACTTTCAGTACTGATGGGTAATAAAATTACATTATTAATGTAAACTCGTATTTCTAGTACTGATGGGTAATCGAACTTCTACTGGTAATGAATAATGATAACTCTAGTATTGATTAATAATTACACTTCTAGTATCGATAGATTTTGATATTTCTAATATTGATGATTAATGATACTTCCAGTATTGATGGATAACATTACTTCCAATATTGATTTATAAAAATACTTCTAGCATTAATGAATAATGATAAGTCTGGTATTGATGTATAATGATACTTCTAGTATCGATGGGTAATGATACTTCCAGTATTGATGGGTAATGATACTTCCTGTATCGATGGGTAATGTTACTTTCAGTGTAAATGATTACTGATACTTCCAGCATTGATGGATTATCATACTAACAGTATTGATGGGTAATGGTAGCTTAAGTTGTTAGATAATTATCCTTCAAACATTGATGAGCAATGATAATTCTAGTATTGCTTTGATAATTATAACTTTTCAAAATAATTGGACCGGCACCAATAGCTCAAGTGGTAGAGCATCGACTTGCGGATCGGAGGGTCGCGGGTTCAAACCCCGGCCGGTTCAAACCACAGACTTTAAAGTTGGTAGTTGTGGCTTCCCTCCTAACGCTCGGGGCTTAGGGGACAAAATTACGCCAGACTCGTCGGTGTCAGTATAGTGGACCGGCCGGTTTCAGTCCCTGGGAACCTCATAAGTGCCCTTGTGCTATAATGATAGAAGTGTCGCCCCACAGTATCGGCAAAAATAACGGCAAAATCCCAATCCCGATCCCAAAGTAATAATTGGTAATTGTAACGTCTGATAATTATGGACAATGACTGTTCTAGTCTTATTAGATGATGGTAACTTTTTAATGACATGTATATATATATATATATATATATATATATATATATATATATATATATATATATATATATATATATATATATATATATATATATATATATATATATATATATATATATATATATATATATATATATATATATATTAATTTCTTTTGATAGTTGTTTTGTTTTGGATGTTGACAATGGATCTGGGAACGATACAAATAGTGTATTTGTGGTTAACATGATGGTGGCCATATGGAGCGCCAGTGTGGTTAAAATTGAGTGCCATGCCACGGTAGAATCTACAACATATCAACTCGAGATGCCTCCTGGTTCTTGTAAGTAAAATACCTACTCTCAAAATCTCAGAGGTAACTTTTGACGATTGGTGCCTTGTTTTTTTATTCGTGCCAGATTGTGTCTAAAAAGGTGACGTGTTTCTTCCCCGCTTGTCAAAACGAAATGTTATGGCATTCCCTACATTGTGTTATTTTTATAATAGAAAACACACTCGTATATGCCCAAGTCATTAAAATGGTAGTGGTATACCTATATTGTTAGCGATTAAGCAACATTTAGGGCTAGTTCCTCGCTTGGTTTTGCCAGTGTTAGAATAACGTTACTGAGTGTGGTATCATGCAAGGTTTTCACAGCATACTAAACACAATAAAGGCAGGCATAGTTCGGCTTCCAGTTGACACCGTCTCCAGATAATTGAACTACTAATGATGGGACAATACACCTAATAGACAAACTGACCAGAATACAAATGGGCGAAATGCTGAGAACATAAATTGTACTAGACACAATGTAAAATGCAAGTATGCTCCAAAGTTATGGCATATTTAACAAATGTATGTAATTATCTTTTTAAATGCAACAATATATGAAGTATGATTTTTTTAATTAAAACGATGCTTTTGAAGTCACTTAAAGGGGTAAGTACACGTACAATTGTGTTCTACTTGTCCCTCACATACTGTGTTATAGATTTGGTGATACGAGTATTGCCCCAGAAATGTGAACACTTTGTTAATATTACACGATAACAAACAAGGGTAACAAAATGTCACTCTTAACAAAAAGACTATTTTTCTTTATCTCCACACAGAGAAATACTTGAGATAGACATCAAGAAAAAAGCACAACTGACATAAGTACTTGCAATTGTTTCTCGACGTAAGCATCAGAGTGCTATAAACATCGTTTGTGTTTAGATATCCACTCACCCGATTGGTGTGTTTTTACATCCTCATATCACTTAGTTGTGTTGGTTGCTGGCAGCAGCTGTCTTAATGATTTATAGAGGCTGCCCTTGAGATGGAATTTGATTTTTAAGGGAAAAAACAGTCAAATGGAGCCAGGTCGGGCGAGTAGGCAGTATGTAACAGTTGCCGAAATCGCAGAGTGTTAATGTCCAACTGTGTTATGGCATCAGTACGCAGTGACGCATTGTTCCCAACAATCCCAACAGTCAGTCTATGGTCCTCATCCAAAACTGCTTTAATTGATGTCACAGTTATAAATAACACGGTTATGTACATTTGAAACTATCTGTACGATAAGGAGGTATATAGCATGATCAAGGCTATCTTGTTGTCTGTATTTTAGCTGACTGGGACTTGGATCCATGTGTAGGGTCACTGTACAATATCCAGGTATATATCATAATCAAGGCTATCTGGTTGTCTGTATTTCAGATACATATATTATATCTAACCAACGCAATGACGTTTATATTGGTTATAGACAGCTTCTTTTCATGGAGGAATACCCCCATATCTTGGTAGAACCAGTGGCATACGGCAGGTTTGCAGATCTTTAATCTGAGCCGATGTAACCTCAAATGGCATTCAAATCCTGTGGTAGGGTGCCGTGGAGTTGCACATAAGGATAAATATTTAGTGGGAAACAATGACGAGGATTTTCATTATGTTTATTAATATGCTAGTTAAATTTGACATTTTACATAAGGGGGTCGCCCGTGGCGTAGTGTTACTCCTTTGACTGCTTAGCCTGTCACCGCGTAGGTTCGAGTCCCGTACTGAACGAAGTACTTAACGTGGGAATGTATTTCAGCTGATTTGCAGTGCGCCGGTGGTTCTATCCAGACATCTGTCGTCTGAGGCGTTCCTCCACCAATAAGCTGGACGTTGCTATAATGATTATATATTGTTATAATTGGTGGATGCAATGTATTTTAAAACCAGAAACAATTTAGTTCATGTTACTGTTTAGTCATGTGCATTAATACAAGACTGAAACAAACATTATCTCTTTAATCTTTAATTTTCTCCTGGTTTCAAAGCAGTGATACATCCTTATCAGTACATCAAGCTAGGTATGATAGTTGTCTGAGGCTGTCTGTTATGACAGTCATCATTATTTAAAATAAAATTAAATTCCAGACAAGAAATATGACAAGAATAATGGGCTTATAGAGTTGCCTATATTTTATAGTTTGCAATTGCACATCCTACATGCTGCACAGTTGCAATTGAGCACACTGCACACTTGCTTCAAGAACAGTCTAACATGTAACACACGTGTGTAAGGCAGTCTGATCAAGAAGACATAAACACTTTGCATTCATTCGTGGGGCGCCTGTGGCGTAGTGGTAGAATCGCGATATGTAACTACCCTGATTGTTTGGCTTCTCACTGCATGGGTTCTCGTCCCGTTCGGGGCAATATACATGATATGGGGAGGCTTTCCAGCTAACCTGTGGTGCGCCAGTGGTTCTACACAGACTTTTGTCTGGGGTCCTCCTCCAACAGGTGGATTTTGCTATAATGATCGTCGTTGAGCACTGCGATGAACCAAAACCAAAACAAAAACAGGGCATTCATTTGTGTACGCTATTTCACCATTCATGTGGAAATCATTGTCCATTGTCACTTAGATAACACTAACGTTATTGTCAAACCGTCAAAGTGTGATTTGTTCTTTACGTGTCCCTATTTTGCAAGAATTGTTCATGTTTCTTTTTTATTTATGCTGCCCGGCCTTGTGTAAGTGGAATATTTAAACGACATACAGCTGCATATCGTTGAATTATTGGAAAAATCAACTGCATTTTTTTAATTTTTTAGAAGTTAATTGATGACGAATTTATTTTGTTAGTTAATGTATAATATTGACATATGTCTGAGATACCTATCCCTCAAATGTTATGTGTGTGCTACATGCTGCGTCCATATTTTCTGTGATAATCTGCAAAGAGAAATAGAAAGTGTGTATAAAATGTGTAGATAAATATAGATGGAGATAAATATTTATGATATGCATTTTCAAACAGGTTGTCTTTTTACACTATAATCAATATCAGAGATACCACGAGGTGTACATGCATCAGCACATTAATGTTGTTATAAACTGTTAATTTATTAATTAATTAAAATAAATTAAAGTTGACTCGTCAGAAAATTTACATCCACCGTGATACTACCTCAGCATATAAATAATAATTAAAATCAACTTGGCTGAACACACTTCTTTTTTAACACTTTAGCTTATTAATAACATTTAAAATCGAATTGGTTCAACACTAACAGCTACTGTTCACCAGATCATGACGTTAATAATAAAAATCAACTTGGCTTAACACTAACAGCAACTGTTTAAACAGATTTTGTCATTTATGATGAAAACAGACTTGATTTAACACGTACAGCTACTGTTTAACAGATTAGGACATTAATAAAAAAACAGACTTAATTTAACACTTACAGCTACTGTACGTGTTCATGTAACACTTGAGACTGACCGAAACAATTCTGCTGTGTCAGAAGAAGCAGCCAAGGACTCTGTAAGAGTTCCTGTCCATACATTACTCTGAAGGAGGGTCCCAAGTGACGTGAATGCGGCGTTCTTATATGACAATATATTTGTCCACACCATGCAGGCCAGTGTCTTTTGACCTGATTGGCAAGTACATCGATCGACAAGGTAATGTTTTTCTCGCCATCTACTTTTATGCGGTTTACATTCAGCAGCCACTCATATTCGCCTGTCAGTCTGAGACGTGACAGAGATTCTTATTTGCGGTTGTTCTTGGGAGGAGAAGGGTTCTTCTCCTTGGAATAAACAGGGGGAACATTAGTGTGCAAATCACTTTGTTGTTCTCAAATTGGATTGGCTCTCGAGCTTCAGTTTGATATTCCGATGGTGTATGTTGGAATATGGAGATGCTGGATCGGGTTCATGAATTAATGTAATCGCAGTTGTTGATGATAAATTATGATAAATGTTGTCGTTTGCAACTGTACAGAAAATCCTCGGCTGTGAAGGACAGACAACATCGTTCTTGTATCTGTTTAAGACAGCGATCGTACTGTATGCTAAGGCCATCTTCATGAAACATTTCTACATGCTTTTCTATGTCCACATTCTATGAAGACTGGAATCGGTGTTTTCTTGTCTTAACAATGTCATTGGAATACATATCTGTGGCAACATGTTCTTTACACCTTGCAAAGCAATTGTATTAAATGAGCTGATCTCAGTTTCAGTTGTTTTAAGCCTTTTCTGTCTGGCCGAGTTAACGTCATGCATATCCGTTCCAAAATGTTTTGTTTTTTTCTGATAATGTTTAAGTGATTCAGCAAGACGAAATACAGCAGGCTCATCGCTGCTGTTTCAGGTCTAAATAATATAGGCAAGAATTCCAGATACTACGAAAGGAACGGCTGAGGAGACAACTGGTTTCGTTCTTTGTTCTTCTCTGCAATGTGTGTCATCGCTCACTGTTAAAGATGTAACAGAAACCAATGGTATTTTATTTCAAGGTCTATCTCATCTCTACCCCTCATTAAAGCTGGAATTTTCCATCATTGAGATATCGACCACATTCATTGAGCCCGGCATTTAACTCCATAGTCTTGACCTGTTGTAGCTTCACATTCTCACTCACAAGAAATTGATGCATTTCCTTCTCAGATTCTATTAAACTTCTAAAAAATTATTCTGACTTTTAGTTGCTCCTTTTTTTTAGCACGCTCACATTTCCCGTTGCTAAGCATTTTTTTCGCGACATGTATGGTGATATTTTGCCCAGTTTTTCTCCTAAAATATAGGTATTTGTGGCTATCACAGAAATGCCATAAGCTACACTAGTTAGAGGAAAGTTTACTGTTCAATTACTGTCTGACAAAGACAACCTGATTCCTAGTCAATTTCGAGGAACAATCCAAAATAGTAATTGGCTGTCAAATTGTCATGAAAAGTAAGGTTATAAGCTTAGAGGTTATCTGATCTGTGTATTACCAAAGCGTTCAAATATCAATGCCCTTTAAAATAAGGGGTACAAACTAGGGTAAAGTAGTTTTTGTTTTACTCTCCTCTGATTTACGTTTTGTCCAAATAACTGTGACAAGCACTTGTACGTATGCCTTTTAATAAAATGAAATCACGTACTCTTCTTTATTTAGAACGTGTTTCTAAAGGGTTTCACCTATAAGTTTATTATTATGTTATTTTGTGTTTGGCACATTTATTATAAAGCTGTCCAAAATAGTTTATAACTTGTACACTTGTGCCTGTAATTGAGGTGTATTTATGTCAAAGTGAGTACGCGGATCAATTTGTTTTGCGTATGTTTTGTAGTCTAGTATAAAGGTAATTAAATCTTCGAAACATATCTAAGATTCCATACGGGCGAACATTCTAGCCGAGTTTGAGGAGGATTGCTCCCTAAATGTGGTCTCTAGTGTGTTTTTCTAAGAATTGACATAGTAACCTACCTATTTACCTTACGTGAGCGAGTTACGAACTAATCGAAGATTCCGTTCAGACAAACATTATGACCAAGTTTGGTGAAGATTGGGATAAAATATGGCCTCGTCTGTGTTCACAAGCTTTGTCTATGATTTGACCAAGTGACCTAATTGTTAACCCCACGTGACCCAATTATGAAATCGCCCAAGATAATATGAAGGCAAACATTCTGATCACGTTTAGACCATAAATGTGTCCTATAGTCATTTCTAAAGATGTATATAAAATTTTATTTTGTGACCTACTTTTTGACCCGACGTGACCAAATAATCAATTTCTTTAAGATTTTCTGTCGACAATATTTGACCATATTTGGTGAGAATTGATCAATAAAATAAACTAATAGTGTGCTCAAAGCCGTTTTATAAGATTTGACGTAGTGACCTACGTTTTGTCCGTGCGGGACCCAATAACAAACGCCTCCAAGATTTCAGGCAGACAAACACTCTAACCAAGTGTGGTGAAGATTGGGCTACACATGTGGTCTTTAGTATGTTCAGGAGCTTTTTCTAAAATTTTACCTAGTGACTTACTTCTTAATCCCACGTGACCCAGTTATGAATTCATCTAAAATTTCATGCATGCAAACATTCTGGTCAAGTTGATTGAAGAAGATTGGGCCATAAATGGGGCCTTGAGTGTGTTCTAAAGCTTTTGATAAAATTTGACCAAGTGACCCACTAACAAATTCTTCCGAGATTTCATGTCGACAAACACACTGACCAAGTTTGGTGAAGATAATGCAGTAAATGTGGTCAACAGTTTGTTAAAATCATTTATAAGATTGACCCAGTGTTCTACCGTTTGATGCAACCTGAACCATATATGAACTCCTCCAAGAGTTCATGCACTTAATTATTATGATCAAGTTTAGTGAAGATTGGGCCATAAATGGAGCCTCTATCGTGTTCACAATCTTTTCCTTAAAATTTGAGAAAGTGACCTACGTTTAAACGCCACGTGATCCGGTTACGAACTCCTTCAAGAAGCCGCGCAGCCAAACCCTCTGACTAAGTTTGGTGTAAAGTGTGCCATACATGGAGCCTATAGTGTGTTCACAAGTTTTTCCTAATGTTCGACCTTTTTGTCCTAGTGTTTGACCCCAGTTGAGCCAATAATAAACTCCTTCAAAATTCCATGCATACACACTTTCTGACCAAGTTTTATGAAGATTGGTTAAAAACTTTAGCCTCTACCGTGTTCACAAGCTAAACTGTTGACGCCGGACGACGGACAACGGACGAAGGGGTAACAAAAAAGCTGACTGCGTGTTGTGTTCAGGTAATCTAAAAACAAATGCATCTTACATTCTGATAATCGACGAAAATTGATCCGAATAAAAAATAATCACATACATTGTAATGCAAGTCGAAAATGGATTCAAATTAAAACAAAATAACTTGCTTCTAAAAATTGATTCAAATTACAAAATCTCATGCTTCTTAACGTATAAGAATCGACGAAAATGTCTCGGATTTGCAAAAGAACATGCTTCTGAAACGAATAAGTCAGCTTATTGTGTTATATGCCTTTGTCAGAGTAAGTTAATTTCAATTATTGGCTAAATACATGTCCCATTATTTAAACAATATAACAGACTTTGATTACAATCGGTAGCAGAACTGTCTCATGAATATAATATAAATACCATCATATTTAGAAAACAGATTTTAAGTTTCCGTGGTCTAACACCCAACATCTCAGGGTTTCGAGTTCACATGCATAAACATTTAATAACTAGGGCCGTAGAACTATGACATGAATATAATATGACGAAAGAAAACATATGGTATATTTTATAACTTATTTTTTTTATAATTTAGTAGTTTATAAGTTAGTAGTTAGCAATAGTCTTAAAAAATCGTCTCAACGACCGACACTTTTGCATATATATGACAATATTTGTTTTAATAAAAACAACAACATAAATCCCCCATTTAACTTTAAATAATGTCAAAGAGCTTTTTATATTTTTATATTAATATTTGGTAGGAAGAATAAGACAAATACTCATTTTTTATGAAGGTATAATCTTCAAATTATTGTATAAAGCATCCACCATATGTGTCTTTCCTATAAAACTACACAAATCCAGAGACGTATGCATAACTAACAAGGTAGTACACACAGTGAAATGTGGATTTATCCTACTTATACATAGTAAATGGTCCCACAAAATGCGCCAGTGCTGTTAAATATCCATGTAAAAAGTTGCCAAACATGACCAAGGTTTGAAATAAGACGAACCGTATCGTTTAATAATTAATTGAAAACGTTTACCTAAATAAAGAGATATGTATTCATATTTCTACCATTCAAAATACAGGTAGCTTTTATTTCGTGTTATATTTCGGGACAAAATTAAATTAACTTTACATAATCTGTGAAGATAACGTATGCAATTGTTAATTTGTCAGAAAATAATTTGTCTTAGTTTTGCAAACTTTTAATTAAGCTCTTGATAAATTGACATCTGGAAATGTATATCCAAATGTTACATTGTTCAATCAAACAAGTATGCATACATTGAAAAGAGTGTTGTATACAATTAATTATACTAAAACATAATTAAGAATGTATCGATATGACACTAAATAATAAAGTCTTTCAATACATATGATATACAATACTTTCAACACATATTATACAAAATACTTTCAATACATATGATTTGAAAATACGTCAAGTACACATGATTAAAATACGTGCAATACATATGATTTAAAATAATTCCAATACATGTGAAACAAAATAATTTCAATACATATGATTCGAAATACGTCTAATACATACGATTCAAAATAATTGTAATATATATGATTCAAAAAAATTCCAATAAGTGTCAAACAAATAATTCCGATACATATGACTCAAAATACGTCCAATGCATTAATACGCCCAAAACCTATGATTCGAAAATAATTCCAATGCATATGATCCAAAATAGCTTCAATACATACGATGCAAAATGCTTTAAATTCTTATGATTAAAATACGCCCAATACATATGATTCGAAAATAGTTCCTATACATAGGATTCAAAATACTTCCAATCCATATGTTACACAATATTCTACTGTACGAATCATTTATAATGGTAAAAACAGAAAGAGTGTACAATAATTCTTTCAAATGATTGGCGAAAATTGATCCAAATAAAAACACATGCTTCTAAAATTCCGATAATCGGCAACAATTGATCCAAATTACACAATCGAACACTTCTAAAATAATCATTATCGGCGAAAATTGATCCAGATATCAAAATTACATATTTCAAAAATTGCAATGATCGGCGAATATTGATCCAAATAACAAAATCCAATGGTTCTAAAGCGATTAATTCTGATTATTGAGTTTGATGCCTTCGTTAGAGTAAGTTAATATTATGTATTGGCTAAATAACTATAGCGTTACAGATACTACTTAAGAAAATAGATTTCCTTTTATAAACATGTTTGCATATTTTGATAAAAGTCTGTTGCAGAACTATAGATGAATAAAATATAAATACAATCATATTTAAGAAATAAATATTTCAGTTTTCGTGATCTAACGCACAATGTATCGCGGTTTCGAGTTCAGATGCGTAATAATTTAATCACGAAGGCCGTAGAACTATGACATGAATATATGAACATAAAAATCCAATTAAGCATGACAATACTATTTTTATTTTTAATAGTTATGTTTGGTAGGATAAAGCAAATAATGATTTTTCCTAAGCTATAATCTTCAGAATGTTATAAAACTCATCTAACATATAAACTTTGTTTAATTACAAAAGTCCCAAGACACACACATAATAGACATGGCAATAGAACAGTAAAAATGGAGAATAAAGCCATACAAAACGCATTTTCACTTATATTGGTATTAACCATGAAGCAATTCACTTTCAAATTGCATAATTCTTGAGAAAAAAAATGTATCGTGTTGTTGAATTCTCAAGATATATATCTAAACACACTGTAAATTGAGCCCCTGACAATTTGACATCTGGATATTTATATATCAAATTGTACATTGTTCAATAAACAAGTGCATGTATACATACTTTGAAATAAACAGTGCTTTATGCATCTATTCATACTAAAACATTATAAAATATGTATCGATATGATCCTAAATAACAAAACCTCCAAATGTAATTGATAGAAAATGCTTCCAAAACATAAGATTCAAAATACGTCCAATACATATCATACAAAATACATAACGGCATGAAACATTTATAATAACAAAACGGGCACAAGAAACTATGTATACACTCATACTTATGAACAATATATCAGTATATTTATTCATTGTAAAACATACAACATGGTAATCATGAAATGTGAAAGAATAATTTCTATATTTTATAGCCGCAACGTGTGTTAAAATACATCAGTAATTAAAATAAATTGCTACGCAATTATTCTCAGCTAACAATAAAATGACGTCACAATGATTAGTCGAGCAGACTATGAATCACACATGTCTAACGGAGATAGATAATGAAAGCCTGCCAGCTGTAATTTACTACAGACGCATTTAAGCAGCCGTTTGTAGCTCAAAATCGTTTTGTTTGAATGTCCATAATACAAAGACGTTATGTTTCATTTTACAATGAACATATTAATCAACATTTTGTTAAGTTGATGTCATTTAAAGCGTGAATGAAAATGCCGTTTTGTTTTGATTGTAAATAATTGGACATATTCATGATGGCAAGTTATTAATTGCTTAAACAATATTATATTAATGTTATGGGTTAGTTATACGGACATTTACTTTAAATAAACTTTGTTAGATGAGCAATTTTGTATGCACATACAGCAAACTTACACAATATCCCAAATGTATATGCATCACATTACACAAATGAGAAAAACTACATATTGCTTTAGCTATACTTTGGCGACATCCGAATCAGACAATCCTGGAAGGTCTATGTGTAAGATATATAAAAAGTGACACGGTTTCAGGTCTAACCTAAGCTGGATTACTGTAAATACAGAACAAAGTGTTCCTGTCGTTGCGAGGAGTTTATATGTAATAATAACTGGAAAATTTCCAGGAATGACGTCTTTTTTCCGACCTCTTCTAATGCATTTATAGACACTTAATATGCGGCATCGATTTTACGATGTCTATTTTAAGTTTCAAATCTGGGTTTTATTTTTGGGCAATTTCTAATGAATCACTTAGACAATTTGACCCCGCGTGCTCGTACCTTTTTACATGTATTTTATATTCTTACACAAATTTATCATATTTTTCAAACATGAAAATCACATATGACAATTATAGTCCATTTATTTTCCCACGCGTTCCTTGATATTGTACTTCCATTTTAACTATCTATCTTGTGTGGCTCGAAGAAGCCTGGACAAATGCAGGTTATAAGAAAAGGCAAAAGGTAACACTCTTTAGCCAAGCATTCCATTGGATAAGCAAAACTGGCATTTTTCATGATGCGGGTAGGGTGTGTGGTGGGCGCCGGGACGGTGACATGTTATTTAGACAAAATCTGAGACAGTGATGAATGGGACTTCTAGAATCACGTGGTTAGATGTTCAACGTCTCAAATAGGAGGCGTATGACGGTATCACGAGTAACGCCCACAAACGCCAGAATGTTCATACACATTTTGTCAGCAATTAGAATTATATATTATAACATCATATTTCTTTTGTTTTGACCGTTTGTTATTAGGAAAGAAGATAGTACTGCTGAAAAGAAACTAGACATCAATCGTTGGTGTTGCCCGTTAGTGCTGTCATTATCAACATTTATAAAAGGGATGCATAGAATAAACCATCGCTTACTTATACATCAAGCATGTGTAGCCATGAGTCAGAAAAAAGGGCAATTCGAAATCATTTACACAGAGTTCTACTAATCACTTATAGGCTGTACATAAAATGCATTATACATGATTACATTATATATTTACAGATATAGTATGTTTAGAAATATTGTTGTATTCCTATCTCTCTATGATAAAATGATGATTAACAAGGGAATTACTTGGTTTGGTTAACAATAAATCATTCATAGAAGAGGTCATTATAAGAGGAGCTGTTAGTTTTAACACACGAATTTAAGAACACAAATCAGGAAAACAATCAATATTAAATCTCAGATCATCCAGTTTGCAGGAGAATACAATTACCATAGTGTTATTTATCGACATTTCAAGTTCCGTCTACACCTCTCATGGAACACATGAAACATAGGAAATAAAGCATGAATTTAAAGCATGTTTATGTTTGTTTCCTAAATCAATCCTAGAAATAAAAACGAATGTAATTTAAGTTATATTGCTTGCGTTTTCAAACCATAACAAGCGATTGATGCTCAGAGAGGGATCCAGGGTCCAGGGATGGGGGATGCATCTCACCCCCACCAACGAGGTAAAGGAGTAGGAGCAAACGCATACATAAAATATAATATTCAAAATAGTAAGCATTTAAAGTAAATTGTGTCTGTTGATTGCTTTAGGCCGCTGTTAGGGTCCTTTATAGTGTGTTTGTGTGTGTATGTTTGTGTGTTCGGTGTTTGTTTGTGTTTGTGTGTGTGTGTGTATGTGTGTGTATGGTGTGTGTGTATGTGTGTGTATGTGTGTATGTATTTGTGTGTATGTGTGTGTGTGTATTATTTACTGCGATACATTTGAAGGGATCTCGATTGAAACGACCCACACCTACCATTTTTTTCTGGATCCGCCACTGTTGAAGCTTATTCCTAAATTTTCTAGAATACAAACTATCATTGAATATAAGTTGGACTTGTTTATATCAGGCTCATCCTTACAAAACGATCAGCAGATTACCGATACAAAATTACCAAAGAAAGAAACATTGTTTATAATCAGCCACGATGAAACCTATACACACACACAAACACACGCACGCACGCACGCACATACACAGACACACACACACACACATATATGAATATCAAATTAACACAATTGATACACTTTAAGGCGCAATGTTAAAGCCCTGGCTCTTATTCCCCATTCTCTCTAATGTATTGGCCCAGTATCTCTGCTGCAACCGGCTTAAAATTACTGAATTGGAATATACTGTTTTCAGACGATGCCTTACCATTATTACTGTACTCAATAAAACGTTATATATTCATTTAAGGTGTATTCACTATCTACCCTTTTACAATATGATATCAAAGCACATTCCGCGGTCATGTGTTTGTATCAGCAGATCATGTTTCTAAGGACTGGAACAAAACGGTTTCACTGTCGATTCTAGCATCTTCCATAGCCTTCTTGAGGGTGCCAATGGTTGCTTGTGATCCCTGTTTTGTCAGCCACAGGTTCAACATAGCGATTATTTCGCCGACAACGTTTTGGGGGTTTTCCCGGGCTACGTGGTACAGGTCAACATCAGAAAGACCCAACATTTTGCCAAGCACTGAAAACTCCTTTCCAATATTACCAGACATCCTAACGATTTCTTGCTGTGTTGGACATCGGTTCAGGAGCTCGGGGTCGCTGAGAAAGCCTACAAGAAAACAGAAAGTTTAACTAAGCAAGTTTTATGTTATGTCTGTTTTCATTGTTGTTTACAAAAAGGTTTCGAGGTGACTACTCTTTATAATAAGTACCACCTAAAATTGACCTATACGAGTTAATAGAATTAATTGAATTGATCGTTCAAGTAAAATCTATCTTAATAAATAAGAGGTAGATTTCTACACGTTGTACATTTGGTTGATATAAGGGCGATAACTAATACACACGATTCCATTGTTCTACCTTCCATCTCGCGACAGCCTACTTACTATGTATTTTAACATTACCATTTACATAACCGAACCAAGTACATGCTGCTCAAATAGGGCATTTCGATTGATTATTTAATCAACAGCTTGCGTGCATGTCCTTATAAGACATGTAACAGGCAGAAGGAGATGAATCACTTAAGTCATGCTGTAATTGTAATGAAATAATCATGCATATATACATTTTGCTCAATTTCTCTTTCTCTCTCCCACTCGTTCTCTCTCTCCCTCCCACTCTCTCTTACTCTCTTTCTGCCTATCTCTCTCTCTCTGTATATATATATATATATATATATATATATATATATATATATATATATATATATATATAGAGAGAGAGAGAGAGAGAGAGAGAGAGAGAGAGAGAGAGAGAGAGAGAGAGAGAGAGAGAGAGAGAGAGAGAGAGACACACACACACACACACACAGAGACACAGAGAGAGACACACACACAGAGAGAGACAGAGAGAGAGAGAGAGATGGGAAACGCTTTACAGTTACCTATACATACTCAGAAATATTAATCTAATCACAAAAAAAGCAGTTAATAGTTAATACATTTATAAAAAATAAGCAAATATGTTAATAACCTATAGTATTTTTGAAACATAGAGATTGTATTGACACAACCCTTCGGTATTTTTAGCTCGACAGCTCACCGCCTTAAAACTGATCTACCTGCTCATTTTAGAGCATATGTCACAACTGAGCAGAAAAATGATGTTTTACTTGTTTGTAAGACAACACGTTTAATTATTTTTTAACTATCATGCACAGCAAAAACTTTAAACATGTAAACTGTTGCCTTCTTAATATAATACAGAACTCACGTGTTTCGCCTTGTGAACTAGGAATCCAGTTTTGAAGAACATCTTCTCTTAAATGGGAAGACCTCTCACACCCCGCATTAGAGCACAACATTTCTTTTGGAACGTGTCTCTTCCACTGTTTAATGTCTTTTGGCAAAGGAAGCACCTTGGTGCAAACAATGTCATTTACCGAGTACAAGTCAGCATTTGGACAACAGATGCGCACATCAACTGATGGCATGTCAGTACAGCTCAACTTTTCCATGCGCTCAATTAGAAAGTTCATGATACACTGACAGACATCCGGCTCGATTTTGCTTGGTGAGGTCACCCAAACTTTGACAGCGTTGTCAACGTATAGCACTGTGAACACGTGTACTCCAACCTCAAAAGCTGCAGAACCATTGTAGATGTGTAGATTTTCTTTTTGGTAGATTGGATAATTCCCCACGCATGAAGCAATTAATTTATTGAAGAGTACAATTGGGAAGAATCTAGAAGGCACATCCAGTTTCAAAACGGACGTTACATTTTGAGTATTAAGTGCACGTGGATTACTTTGTCGTTTAGTTATGAAGCAGGGCACAAAGTAATGGTCACAATTCTGAAAAAAAAAATATGTTATATGTCTTTATCAGTATGACATCTAAGCCGTCATAATAGGAAGAAACATTAATGATATATTGTGCAAAACCTCTGATAGAACGTTCAAACGTATCCATCACTACATAAGCCCGGTTATGTAGTATGTGATGCATGTTTTGACACTCTTTATAAACATGTGTATGCCAGTAGCATGCATGTTTCAGCAACAAACAGTTATCTACAAGATAACACAGTTTACTGTATGAAGATATATTGCTGATACATTCTACAAGATTCAAATGTTCATTCTTACGATGCGATATTATATCGTCTTTAAGTTGTTCTACCACATCTCATAGCAAATCTTTAAACGAATCAAATGGAACTATTCTTCATAGAGTATTTCGACATGTTTATATAGATGGTATGTTTAACGTAATTTCACCGTTGACTTTAATAGGTAAATAAGAAAAGGTCCTATCAAAATTTTCACAGATATTTAAATTTTATCTACCTGCAGACCAAGGCAAAAAAGGTAAATGTAAATGTGACAAAAACACAGAGACGAGACATAACACACAAAAAGAAAAAACATCATTGGTAGAGAAGGAGCTTATACAAAGACAAGATAAACACATAAGCGTGGCGCATGTCGAGAGCAATTAATTGTGAAATGAATAGTTCTGATTTATTGAGACTCACAAGAGTTTCAAAAATTGGAGACCCAAACACTTCACTCGGGCTTTTATCACAGACGGAACTTAAATACAATATGTGATGCTAGAATGAACAACTATTTACATATCTTACCGGGTCATCGTCTTTGGGCTTAGCAATGAGGCAGAGACGTTCCATAATCAGCAAAAGAACATCCTTGTATTTGAAGAACTCTGACTGGCCCCATACTGCATCTGATAATTAAATCAACATATTACACTGTCTTAAAGCCATCCATTAGTTTAAAATCACCTAAAACAAGTAGATAAAACCTATTACAAGCGAAAAAAAGCTCTCCATTTGAAGATGTATGCATACGTGTTTTTTCCTAATGGTACGTTTTTGTTTGTTGTTGGACCATTATAAAACGTGTATTCAATGCATGCAGATGATTGCTCACTGCTTTCATAAAATATAGATCGTATTAAACAAAATTCAAATGCTCACCCCCTAAACACATAAAACACATTTATTATTATTGTTGTTCAAACTGCAAGTTACCTTATTCTTGCCACTTTATAATAGTCGTTTACAATTAGCAGGTCCCACAGTTATCAAACCAAAAGAAACCGGGATTGATCTTGCGGCGGGGGGGGGGGGGGGGTAATGCACCCCCCTCCGCTAACCAGGTAAAAGTGTTGTGAAAACACATGTAATGGCATGCAAGCTCAAATAATGTGTGATATTAAACAGTGGTTTATAGTAGAACCCGGGATGTTATTTAGGGTGAACATAGTTTTGCTAGAAGAGAGAAGAGTAGCGGTTTCACTGCAGGGCCTGATCCAGAAAATGTTTGTGGGTGGGGTTCGAATCAAAATCTATTCAACTTAAGCACAGTAAATACTAGACGTGTATACACAGTAAGGGACCCTAACTTCGACCTAAGCTGTCAACAGACAAAATTTACTTCAAAAGCTGAATATTTGTTAAGCTTACATGTATGTGCTTTCACAATTCTACTCTTTTACCTGGTTGGTGGAAAGTCCTCCCCCCCCCCCCCCCCCACCACCACCACCAACCCCCAATCCCTGTTCAATGTGAGTTAAATCACTGAGCTTCTTTAGCTCAGTCGGTATAGTGAACTACTTGTATAAATAGCTCGAATCCTGAGGAGGTTCACTTTTTCCCGCTCCTTTGCATAATAAATGGGTGTGTAAAAACAATATTAAGTAAACAAATCATTCAATATTAAATCAGAATATTGTCATTCTCATGTGTACTTTTAATATGAGATTTTAACATAATTTTCATATGGATTTACAGGAAGTTAAAACCTGAACGCTAAAGATGATCTGAATCAATATGCGCGATGAATTAGTGCCGCAGAATGAATTGCTCAATTACCAATCAAGAAAGGTAAGGATAAATTGTGTTTCAATCACTCAGATTGTATGATGATTATACTTAGAAACCTAGAAATGAGATATATTGTAAAATGCAAACAGTAATTGACCTCAAGTTTTTGCTGCCACTTGGTCTCCTAGTCTAGTCCTTCCTTAAAAGATGTCACTAAAAGCAACTAACTGCACAGCTCATATTTTTGCTGACTTTGAAATGCATAGCAAAGACACAGATGTGCTCATGATAATGATGTCAAGCTACAATCGTGCATTAGGACCCAAGACAAATGTCCTGGTAGAGCCACCGGTGTACTGCAGCCCAAATGGAATTTCAAGTTAATGTTAATGATTCCGTCTTATCAACTAGAGAACAAAAACAGTACCTCTGTATTATAGCTCCAAAGAATGGTCTGAAGACTATATTGACATATTGTGTACTTATTTAAATACAGTTTTGATTAAAATCATATTCTAAATCTGACACACATTTTGTTAGTAAAGTTGTTTGTACAACTGCCAATATAGCCAGCTTGGTTTTTATTTTATTTCTTTATATTTTGGAACATTATTCTTTATGGTGATTAAATTAGAAAAAAACATATATTTTCTCTTAAAATTTTGTTGCGATTAGGGAGAACCCCAGGTCAACTTCATGACTTTATCCTGCATGTTCCATTGAGTGACAATATCATTTGGGTAGATCTTTTAGTTGTGATGGACTGGTGGTTCTACCCAGACATAAATCTGGGTTTTCTCCTACCACTAGTAGCTAAAAGTTGCCAATATGAACATAATTAATAAAAAATGTGAGAATGGGATTTGGATTTGCCGGCATTTTTGCCATAACTGTGCAGCGACATTTATATCAGTATAGCACAGGGGCACTTATAAGGTGCTTAAAGACTGAACCCGGTCGGTCCATTATACTGACATGGACGAGTCAGGCGTCATGCTGTCCCCTTAACCCAGAGCTTTAGGAGGGAAGCCAGTACTACAAATTTTAAAGTCTTTGTTTTGATCCGGCCGGGGTTTGAACCCGCGACCTACTCATCCGAAAGCGGACGCCCTACCACTTGAGCTATTGCGGCCGGTAAAAAAAATGTATTTAGTGTCTTTACATAGAAGCTGTGTTGTCTCCCAACCATTGCACATATTTTATTAAAATGATGGTTTACCCTATATAAGAACAACAAGTATTGTTATAAGTATTTTTCTCGTTAACTTAATGAACCAAAATGTAACATATGTTGTTTGTTTTTTTCTTTACAGACTCCAAAAACACAGAAGTTACTGTTGCGATGATGGTGGTTTGTATATTAACGTAGAGAAAACAGCAAACAATCCCTATATACTATACTGGTGACTGCTGAAGGCAAAATGATATGAAGGAAGCAGTTTGATGTTGATGAAAAGGTCGCCAAATATAATATACTGGTTCATGTCCTACACTAGGAGTTCAAGGATAACCCGATTGTGTGCTAATAACTTGCCTGGACATTTATTTCACACCCATTATTTTACTGTTAAAACTATTTTTTGTAAAAATAAAACAGTAACACTAATACTTTTATTTATATTTTAATAAGCACAACCAAAAACATGATAATGAGATAAAAACTGCAATTCAGTTAAGACTGCAATCAATGCCCATGATCTTCACTTACTTGCAATGTTCTTAAAATAGTAATATATTTAAATTCTAACTTAAGTTTTCAATCTTCCTTCTGACATGTTTATCTCAAATACTTATATAGATACTATTTATTATCTTACATAAATTTGAAAATCAAATAAAAAAAGCAAAGTACAGAATTAAATTCATGAAATCTAAATATCAACAAGTACAATACACAGAACGTTAACATGAAGACAAAATATGTCTACTTACAATCATTTTAATCCTCTTTAAATTCCTGATTATAAGCCCTGACCCTCATTATGACTACATGTATATTGTATGTGCATGCAAGAATTAGATTTGCCAAAATAGTTTACTAAATTAAATAATGCTAGAAGTTAAATTGAGTAAAAAATGAAAAGAAGAATGTTTACATCAGTAAAATTGTTTTCCATGCTCCCTGGTTACCTATTAGCATGTAAACATGTTGGATCAAAGCAAGTGATTCTGACATTTTATATTAATTACCTGTTATCTTCTAATAATGACACTGCATAGCTATCTAGCTTTTAATAGTATTGTTAATACCTGAATAATGTTATTCATTATTTGGTGCTGTACAAGGTTTTTTCATGTTGTTTAAAGACACACGAACGTTTAAAATACAATAGCGTTGTAACATAACTCAGAATGATGTCTTGCAATCGTTTGCCTGGGTGTATATAGTACCTATATTAGAGATTTAAAAAGTAATGTGTATCAGTTGACTTTTTTAATTTCCAATATAGGTACTATAAACATGTGTAAACCCAAACACTAGTAAAGCAAAACATTTTGAAAAAATACATTTTGACACATAAACATGTAATGAGCATTTAAATAGTAACCCAATATTATTATTAAACAAAAACAGTGCACTAGATTCTGTATACAAACATAGTAAACTATCTTTTATTACTCTTAGTACAGGCCTGTAACATTTTGATTTAATGCAAATGTGTGTCCTTCTAATATTCTTCATTAAATAAATATTAAAATTAAAAATAAATACCAAGTAAGTATAAACAGATAAGTTACAATTTGTAATCCCTTGCTGACATATTTATGAAAAATGTACCATTCTTAGAACTACAGAGTCACAAAGCTAGTCTAATACTTATTTTTGTAAGGTAAATAATTCAAGTAGCATACTTATAGTAATTGTTTAACAAAGTAAATTAACAATGATTTATTTTTTCTAAAAGGTATTTTTATCCGCATAAAAGATATAGCATACTTCAAAAGAAATGTAAAATAATTCACAATTAATATATTGACTTAAATCCACAGATATCCAAATACAGGCTAACACTATTCTTAGATGGTATATTGTTATATACAAAGTGATTTAACAGGCACATTTGATCAGTGTCCTTGCCTATGTAAGAATTGACACACATATGCCTTATTTATTTATTTTTTACAAATTCCAGTGTTTTCATTCCAAAAATGCAGTCTTCTGTGTTGACAGGGTTTTTTTGTTCATAATATTGCGCTCCTGAGAAATCCCTGCTAGGGAAATGTTACTGTCATTCCTGAATGATCATTCCATTAGCAGCATGCCTTCCTCTGTCAACAACATCCCTTCTAGTGACCAGTGTCTCATAATCACTAAAACAATAAACCAATTAAATCAAACACTCTCAATGAAAAAAAACAACATACATATCTGCTATATTTAAAGAAAAGTGCTATTACAATATAGTTTTTAGCTCACCGTGAGCACAACGTTCTCATGTGGAGCTTTTGTGATACGGCTTCGTCCGTCGTCCGGCGTCCGTCGTCTGTCGTCAAGATTTTAGATTGTGAACAAACTAGAGGCCACAGTTTTTATCCAATCTTCATCAAACTTGGTGAGAATGTTTGTCTGCATGAACTCTTTATAGGGTCACCCGGGGTCGAAAAGTAGGTCACAAGGTCAAAGCATAGAGAAAAAGCCTGTGAACACATTAGATACCACATTTATAGCCCAATCTTCAGCGAACTTGGTCAGAATGTTTGTCTGCACAAAATCTTGGAAGAGTTAATAAGATGGTTACATGAGGTCAAAAAGTAGCTCACTAGATCAAATCTTAGAAAAAGCTTGTGAACAGACTAGAGACCACATGTCTAGCCCAATCTTCACCGAACTTGGTCAGAATGTTTGTCTCCATAAAATCTTGGATGAGTTCATAACTGGGTCACATGGGGTCAAAAATAGGTCACTAGGTCAAATCTTACTAAAAGCTTGTGAACACACTAGATGCCGCATTTATAGCCTAATCTTCACCAAACTTGATCAGATTGTTTCTCTGCATCAAATTTTGAATGAGTATATTATTGGGACATGTGGGGTCAAAAGTAGGTCACTAAGTCATTTTTTAGAAAAACCTTGTGAAAACACTAAAGAGGCCACATTGATGCCCAATCTTAACCAAACTTTGCCAGCGTGCCAGTATGAAATCTTACATATGTTTTGAGGTGAGTCATGTGAATTCAGTAGGTTACTTGGTAAAATTCTAGAACATGTTATTAATCCAGTGGCCACACTAATGCTCTAATCTTTACCAAAGATTTCTAAATTAAATAACTATTAATTACTTGATAACAAATTTGAGCCTACTAAAAGCCTGTGTCATCAGGTAAGCGATGAAGGGCCATTATGGCCCTCTTGTTTTTGTTGGTACACTATTTTCACAGACATGCACTAGTGTTGCCAGTTTTGCACCCCCCCCCCCATGATACCACACTATACCACTCACATAATGCATGGTACCACTCACATAATGCAGGCTTTCTACTGCCTCTTTACAAAAAATAAGACAGATGTAGGGCATGTTTTTACAACAAAAGTTGGGAAAAGTAGCAAATAAGGGCTAAATAAGGAATTTCTTACTAGTTCCATTTGAAATTACCATTATTTCTTACGTTATTGTCATGATGTTGCCCAACATAATCCATTGTTCTGTCCATGCTTCAAAGACCATTGATCAATAATTCTGGACTGACTGCCCAAAGGACCTTTTTTCTTTTATAGGATGGACATCCCAAGGAGTAACCACTAGCACATCTGAAGTGCTATTCACAAGAAATGGAGAAACTGAAAATACAACCAATGAAATATTTTGAGGTTCATTTACATTTTCTTTTCTGAAAGCAAGAAGTCCGGATAATAGGGCTATTTCTGACAAAAAGTAGGGAAAAGTAGGACTAAGTTTAAAAAGTAGGAAAAAATAGGACAAAGCAGGGTCCAGTAAAAAGCCTGTATAATGAGAGCAGTACTAATAATGATGGAGACCAACTCGCACATTTTCGAAGACTTTGGCATGACATGTTCCATGACGGAACCATAAGCTAACAGGACTTTTGGTTTAAAAAACTACTATAACAAATAGTGATTGATCAAGGCCTTGTTGTTGGAAGAAAAAAAGAGTACAAGAGGTCTATATTGACCCTATGTCGCTCAGCTGAGTGTCACAGACAGTAAGTTATAGTAAGCAAGAAATATCAGCAATGTGTTAACACCCCAGAATATTTATTTATTAGTTTTATTGTCCAAGCTACATAATTTAGTCATTTGGAAATGGTGTCCAGGTAAAGCAGATAAGGTGCTACCGTAACTGCGTATAGCATGCTTTGAACACCTGGCATGATACCACACCCGACACAAGGTCTGGAGCCACCATTGTAAATACAGCATACCAGGAAGACCTCTATGAAATCACACAAACTCCCATTATCCTGACACTGAGAAGACCTGTTGTGTAACTACCTACATTTGCTTGAGCATTACAAGGGAGCTAAACTACTCCAATTTGTAATGACTTTCGTTATGTCACAGACCATGAATTGAACAAGAGGTCTCCTGTTCCTGGTGCCTATGCTCTAATGATTATGCTAACATGTAGAATAATAATGCTATATTTAAATTTACAGAAGCAACATTTGGACAATCAGTTTCAATTCCTGTTTACTACAAAGTCATAAAAGGAAAATGACATACACCCTGGCTGCCATGTCTTTTGACAAATCAATATTCCTTGAACAACTGTTCATTCCCTCTGTCTGTTGAAGCTCCTGAGGAAGTTTGGTGGGCAAGCAGTTTCAGAACAAATGTCATTTAAGTAATTTGTATGAATGTTCTTGTGCTGATCAAATAATACATTTGTAGCGACCATATATTTCTAGTAATACATATTTTACATGTAGTTCTAAAACTTACTCAAAACACAAATTAAACAACTTCTGCATTACAAGAAGTCTTGAATTTCTGTCCCTCCCTTTCTCTATAGGTCAGTTCCCATGACTTTGTCCAGCAGTGGGATGGTCTAAAACCGTCTATGGTAACAAGGTGACAGCTACTCTATAAATATAATGCACCCTAATATAAAGTAAATATCGTGTTTTATTTATATGTCAATTTAAAAGAAATATGAATGTTGTCGTTATCAAATTTGCTTTGTTTTAAGCATTACCGGCCAGAATGTACGGTTATAAAACGACCAAAAATCATTTGATTACGAACATACATGAGTACGAACGACAAACACCCGTTTATGATAAAATGTTGATCACACTGTCAACAATGACAGTATAATTAATTTGAAAAAAAAATATACACGTGTTGAAAGAAAAAGTAAATCGGCTATGATCTCGCATATACTCTAGAGCCGTAGGCGAGCGAAAAGTGAAAGTTGAACGGTAAAAAGCAACAACTAGTGTCGAGGAAACAGGCCAATTCAGTACAAACCAGCAAATCTGCTCCCTTAAGTAGTAAGCTCAATAGCGAATGAATCAATAACATAGAGCAATCATAAATGTTCGCCAGAAAATGTGCATAATTGAAATAACAATACTCACCGTTGAAGGCGGCATCTTGCCAAAACATGTTTTTCAACATGGCGGGCGTGGCTTCGTATGCAAAGTAGTTGGTTCTCGGCCAAGCTTCGACATATTCCGTAAACTATCGGCATGTTCCATTAGAATTCGTTTGTTTATACTTGTTATTTATATTGTCGATTTGTGTAAAAGATTATTGGCCGACTGGAGACAGTTTTTTGGCTTGTTGGTAACATGAATGTCGATGCTTATTTTATTATATTATGGCATAAAACATTGTGGATGAGTATTCAACTAATTTAGTGCGACCGAACTAATGGGTATCTTAAATGCTAGCAAACATAAAGTCACGAATACATCTAAAACACGAACATATGAGATGCTCCTATGAGTATTTCAATATAAAATAATTATAAAATAATAAGATGGGCTAGAATATTGTATTAAAATGCACACATAAAATAGGTCGAAATAAGGTTTCATTAAAACACATGAAAATTATAAAGATGCAGTGATAATAGACATACATTGACAGACAGCACTTTTATTAACGTGCCGACATTTGCAGCTGTTTTAGTATAAACTCCGAAAACAACTACTACTTCTACTTTAAAAGATAAACACAAGCTATAATATAAATGTAATCCAATAGAAACAACACGTCATTTACCAATGATATTCGTGGTGAGTTTTCCTGTCTCTTTCAACTGTTTCCAGTATTTTCTGACGTTCCCTTTGCGCTTCAGAAAAGTGTCGGCTGTTATAATACTCTTCAGAGAATCAACCACCCACTGTGGGTCTAACAAAATGTAGTCGCTCAACGTCGGCTCACTAAAACCAACCGAAACTGTTTAGTCAGATAAAATAAGGCATACATTAGAACACTTTATCGCTCATGCTTAATATGCGTCTTCGCTTCTTCTCTAACTCTGAATCTCAAAAATATTATTTTATGAGTGTCCGAGATACTATTAAAAGTGTTTAAATATATATTGCCAAGGTAAACAGATGGTTAAAGTGAAATCTTTTAAATACCTACATTTCATATCTTGGTACTTCTATTTTTGACGTCCTTGTTACGAAGTACGAAACAATGCATGCAACAAATGACATGGTTCTGTAATGTCCTTATTAGATTTATCAAACGAGCAAATGTCTCTTAGACCAAGACCTGAAATAAGGGTTCGTCTTTTATTTGTAGCATGCATACGGAGACTGTAAAGAACATCTCAATAATACCCCTTTTTTAAAAATCAGCTTTGTGTCAAAATCAGTAGGCTTAATGTGCAATTAAACTTTAATCTGGAAAATAGTTAGTAAATGTTTCACTTAAAATGAGAAACACAGCATGCGATGGTATTACTGAATAAAATATTTAACACATAGAAGTCAATATTTATAAATATTTAAAGCATAGAAACCAATATCGTATGAGCACAACAGTCAGTACACATGAACTTTACTCGAAATGCATGTAGATGTGTTCAACTATAGCACCTTTTTTGACGTTTACACGTAACATATAGTTGCACACACACACCGTAAATACATACCATTTAGACAGATTTTGTAACGGTCAAATACCATTGAGAATCATGTTAATGTGTTGTTTTTTTTATGTTGATGTATTTTAAAAGACAACATATTCACACATTATGGCGTGTTAAAATGAGAAAAAAAATGGTACGTTTGCATCAACTAGTTACATTATTTTAGCTCTAAATATGTAAAGTACTAAACTGTAAAACGGGACAGGTAAAATATTACATTATAAGTAGAGGACATAACAATAACATTTTTGACATCATATTAATATCAAACCCATGCAGTCATGGTTTCCCGTGAAACATGTTTGTCTTTATTTTCCAAATAATGTACTTTTCAAACATGTAATAAAGGGCATAAAACCAAAAATCGTAGGAAATGCACTTCGTATTGTTAAATCGTAAATTTACTTTAAATTAGAAATTAGAATCCATGCATTCTGGAAAGTTATGTTGTCGACAAGAACGCCCACAAAGGAGTTAAAGTTAAAAACGTGCAAGTTAGTGTTATTGTACACGGCAGTTTCTCATCACAAGTAATCGGTATTTATATTTTAAAGTTGATATATTGCACAATGGAAACGTTACGCTACGGACAAGCATAATATGGGATCATTAGTAAACAAGGGACATGCATCAGTTCTTTTTCTTTTTCTCCGCACGTTATGCTCAACTATTTGCCAGGACTGACATGAATAAGACATATACTGCCAAGTTTACTATGGAAATATTTGAATTCAATATCAAACCTCGACTTTGAGTAATCGTCTGCCTCAAAGTGCGCAAGTGTTAACATACGGTTAGAACAAATCTCACAAACAGCGATCTTAAATGTTACCTAAAGTAAATGATTGTGCCTCGTTGATGGTGGAACCTCAAGAAGAGATCAAGCTCTTCTGTTTCTTCGAGAGGAATTGACTGGCGCCTGTTTATGTTCTTCACTTCTTCCAGTGTCATTATCTGACAAAGAAACATTGTCGCAATGTATTAAACAGTGCAAATCACATATTTTATATAATAATAATAATAATAATAATAATAATAATAATAATAATAATAATAATAATAAGTAGCGGTAGTAGAATAATAGTAGTAGTAGTAGTAGTAGTAGTAGTAGTAGTAGTAGTAGAAGTAGAAGTAGTAGGATATATGAAACGGATAGCAAAAAGAGGCGAATGAATAAGGCTTATAATATCAAAATAGTTTGGATTTAAAATTAGTATACTATAATATAGTTTTGACAATACATTACTCACAAAACGAAACCTACCTTTCTTCCTGACTGGCGTTTTTTCAAAAACTCGTTTTCAAAAGTCAACCAACGGTTTGGATATTCTTCGTTCCAATAATCCTGTTTCTTTGCAACATCAAATATTGCCGACTTTAGTTTCTCTAACTGGGAATCTACACGAGTATTGTCAATGGCGAATTCCATGTCATCCACAATGTGCTCAGCAGTAACCTTGTCGTCAAATATGTCTCGAATCTTTTGAAAATGATTCTCGATGATAACCTCCTTTCTAGCCTAGAAGAAAAAAACCCAGATATGTTACATTTCCAACTGTGGAAAAAAGTATAATACATTGATATTATGAAGTTTTCCTTGTTTGTATTTGAACATATAAGTATCTGTGGGTTGTTTTAAATAACTTTCAGGCAACGATAACGTTCATTTACAGCATACAGCCAGCGCTCTAGAGAGCGGTGTCTATTATGGAATGCATTTCTTTATGGGGACGATAGTGTAGCAGGCAAAACAGGAACTCGCAGCTGTTTCTGTGAAACCTTTCCCAGAGAAAAGAACTGATTATTACCGTTTCAACTGTGTTGATTGCAGCAATAGTGTGTAGTTTGTGTAGCAATTATACAAAATAACTGGCAACTGGAAGTATTTGTTTAACAAAAGAAACCTTGTATACCGTTGTTAGCAATACAGCTGGTACAGAAGTAGCAAGGAACAAGAAAAAAAACAGCAAAGTAGCAACTATTCTACTTTCCATCAAAGTTATGGTTCATGAATGTCGAATGTTTGGGCATTTAATCGACAGTGCATGCGAGCGTTTCGTTCCCAGGATAGTCACCTTTGTATTAAAATCGCGTGCTCTCTACAGTACATTGGATGATTCATATCATAGCTCTTCCTTGTTTCTAAATGTTCATTGTAGTCATAGCAGTCTAAATAATGACATTGTCCTTAACAAACATGCGTTGCACAATTCAACGAAAGCACAATTCAGACTCATTTTAACAAATATGAAAATAAAGTTAGAAGATAGCAAATATGATGTTCACTTTTACATGATATACACAGTTTTGCAGTTTTTAGATAACTAGACTTACTTGGTCCAATGTATCCGCATGCGTTGCCACTAATATAATGGGTGGTCCAGTTGTGTCCTTTTCTCCACAAAAATAACGAACAGAATTCGCCCAGAAATCAACGAAGTCTCGCACTTAAAAGTAAAAAGCAAAGTAAAAATTAAAAAAAAATAAAATCCAGGATCCTTGGGGAGAAGGTAAATAAATATGTAAAATATGCGAAAGTATTACTCGAATTTATTATGTGGATCAGTAGGAGAGACTTATAAGGATAATATGCACGATGTTTCGGGCAATGATTACGATATCAACTCACCTTTAGTGCCGATTTCCTCTAAGCAAAGTGTTTCAACATCTGGCACGACCTCATCGATATCTTGTTTCAGGCTGGTGACCAACAGAAAGATTGTTTGGGGGGCAAGGAAAACTTGATGGGTGTTGTAGAATATGGACTGTCCAGCAAAGTCCCAGAAGGACACTTTGGCAAATTTGCTTTCAGGAAGACTTTTACTAGCCAGTATTACCTCCTGTCATATAAAGAAGAACGGGACATACCAAGTGCTTCAAACAAGTCGGAGCATCCATCAGTAAATTATTGGGACAATATATATTAATGAAAACACATCTAATAGACATCGGTATAAGTAAGTCATATCCCACACATCGATGAACACCCGTGAGACCCAGGGAATTGAAACAAGAAGGCAGAGCCATAATTAATTGAAACACGTTAGACAGAACAGATTGATGAATACGGATCATTTAGGTTTGAACGATGGGTCATTCAGAACAGTTTTTACATAATTCTTCAAGGTAAACCTTTATCAAAACACTTTAAAAATCAACTAAACTGTGTAAACCTTGTTAAAACAAATGTGTATAATGGCACAAGTGGTTTCGGTGAAAACAAGGTCTAGAAGTTAAGTCGACTAATGTGGCTACAGAGGTTTACTAGAGGTTTACTAACAGTTGGAGGACGGCTTACGAAGGCGATACGAGTAGACTGTCTCTAGCTTTATCAACACTTTCATTGACATTACGTTAAACACAGATTACCTATATGACTATACACCTACTTGAAACTGAATGAACTCTTTTTACGTTATATTACTGCAGTGTTAAGAATGTTCAATTGTAGTCGAAAGACAACGAATACAGGGGCAACTATGCTGATTTTACTTATTATGTCTATAAGAATTGCGACACTATCGTATACCCGGAGTATAAAGAATGATTTATTTCTATTTGAAATCAGTCCATGAAGATTATTTAAAAGAGAAAAGGTATACATTAATAGAGTATTTAAGATCAGAATCTGCAGACACTGGACCAAATACAAAACACCAATAAGTCGTAGGACATATTAGACTGAAGTAAAAACAACTTAACAAATATTACTCAATTTAAATTCATTGTTAATAATATTTCACTTTTAATGACCTTAGTCATATTAAATTTAAATTCGGTAAAAAAATCAATATGATGGACCTGCTTTTTTGTATATGTTAATGAGAAATTAAGCAAAAAAAAACAACAAACATTTAATATAAGTTAGCGTTAAAGAAATCAACACAAGAGTACAATTTCATGCACATTTGAAGCAATGTAAATTCGCACAAATATCGTTTTAAGTTAATTTGTATACATCTCTACTATTACAACTCTCCTTTATAGTAAGGTCTTAGTTTTGTATGATGTAACTTCTGCTCAGTTAGTTCACATACCGTTACATGTTAATTTTACATTAAGATAAAATATCGTTTTCAAAATATAAAATTGCATAGTTATGAGAAAGGTTCATATCACTATTCAATCTATAGATAAAAAATTGTGAGGGTTATCATCTGCTTTCTGGTAAAAGCAGCAGCACACTGTTTTGAAAAGCCTTAATACATATATGTTCAATCCTTTACTTTAATGGTTTTATTACGTACAGCTATTGTATTTTCTGTGTAAACACATTATTTACTGGATAATAAACAGGTGTTTAAATAACAAATGATTGATATATTAACTGCAATTAGGCCTTGTCTGCAAACTATTAATGACTAGTGTCGCAAGTGGACAACGCATTTTCAAATAAGCTCTTTACAATCATTGATAAGAACAACACATGCACGTACAAGTTTTATTAATTCTGAACCCAAATCTGCAGCAATTTATTCATTTATTTACATGAACGATTACACATTTCTTTTTCGTTTACGAAAATTAAATACGAAATACTCTCTCGCATCTTGTAAAATAGTAATGGTTTTAAAGTAAGGTGTAACATCGGCCAACTCTTCCCTTCTCATATGATTTGTTCGAAGATTTTCTATAAGATGTTTACACATGATTATTTTCAAGGGTATCTCTTGACATTTTATCAAATGACTTCGAGTTTTGTTTTCAGTATTTAAGATCAACAATAAATGCGAATCATTGCCCTAGCAGTTTGTAACATGTAAGGGTTGTACGATAAACCAAACATGTTATTTTGTAATAAATGTTACTAACGTGTAGCTTTAAATAATACGCTTATCTGGCAATGTAGCTGCTGGTAATTTAAATTTACCTTTAACGTCTGTGCTAATTGTGTCTCGTTGCCTTTTGTACTGTCTTCGATAGAAGTCGAACTGCTGCCACATACTGACGTTGGAACCTCTGTAAAAAATACACCCGCATCAAACCATAATATATTTTTACGTCTTAGTATGGACATAACAAACATTGGCCTATAGACACACACATTAGACAGCAAATTAAGTATACCTACTATGGATTATGGCGAAAAGAAATAATAGTAATTATTTTTTTTATAGATCTCGGCATCTCGCTTACAAACTTAAACGGATAGGACGACAAATTGTATTATTTCGATCCCATCCGTTGAGGGTCTGAAGAGTTAAAATAGCAAGCATGTAAAGATTGGTAAATGTATGGCAGACGCAACAAATTAAAACAAAAATGTGTAAGATGTTTGACACATACATTAGGTCTGTCCTAGAGCAATGTCTTGGCAAGATTCATTACTTTAGTTACCACTTACATTATGTTAGATTTAAACGGAAAATAAGAAGGGTGCACCTGTTCACATCAACATACGCGTGCCTTCTTTATTGTAAAGTTTGTGGAAGCATAAACTTGATTTTTGTCTTAATCGTACCTGAGCTTGCACCGGCTTCAAGTTTTGCTTTCTTTGATAATGGTTCATCTGTATCAGACTCAGTTCGAGAAGATACCTGTCAGAAAATAAAATATCAGGTTTGGAATATTAGGAAGTCTTTAGATAATACGTAACTGTAGAAATTGGTTTTATTAGGCATGATCGTTTTCGTTAACAAATCATATAATTACAATATCACATATCATTCAAGTATGCTTTTAGTCTGTCGCAAAGTGATACAATAACACTTAAGTGAAGTCAAAGATACATTGATGCTTAAGTAAAATCAAAGATGCAGACAGGCTTAAGGCAAGTCAAAGATACAGCCATGCTTAAGGTAAGTCAAGTAGTGAAGTAAAATATGCAGTCATGCATAAGTGAAGACAAAGATACAGTCATACTTAAGTGAAGTCAAGTCAAGGGGTGTATAATATAAATGCTTAATGGATAATAGCAATGTATAAATCATAAATGTTTTTAGAATTGTTGTGTGAATTTATATATAAATGTGTTACCATTTCTAGTTTTATTTTTTTTCAATATGAACTATTATATGAACTACTGAATTATTATTTACTGTTTACCGTTTACCTGTTTTACCGAGAAAGTATTAGTACGAAGTAACCACTTAGGTCATATCTTGGTTGAACGTATTTTAAAGGTGAACCTATAGTGTTTTTCAAAAGAATACTCCAGATACTGTTATTTTAGTTCAATCAATCATTTTGATAAAGTTTGCAGGAGTTTATTATAGCTTCTTTCCTAGACCCTTCTTTTTGTAGCAGGAAGTTACATATGACATGTTTGAATGATGGCAACTCTCAAATAAGTCTACATGTTAATTTAATTGATACAAAACTGTAACATTCTTGAAAAGATGCTATATATTCAAATTATTCAAATATGAACATAATAACGAAAACTATCTGTTTCAGAATAACCTTTGTAATGCAATAGTCTTGCATACACATTTTTTCTGACGATTATATTCAAAATTAGGAAGTCATGTTTTCTAGTTTTGCTTCATAAAAGTGGTTGTATGTGCTTGCTATCAAAATTAACAGAAAGTTTGCTTAGACGATATGTCCCATCAACAGTATTTTAGCTATCTGGAGACGGTATTAAGAGAAAGACCAGTGATTTGAGTATATACTCGTACATTGTTTGAACATGGATATGATGTTTCAATTATCTACACTGCTCCTTCGGAAATGCTTGTCTAAGGTTCAAATATGTAATTCTTAAGACAAGCTAGAAATAATACTCCCTACATCAGCAAGCGACAATTTTAACAATGTTACTTTAAACTTTGTATTTGTTATTATTATAATCACCTTCTTCGTATTTGACTGTTTTTTTCTTTTTTTTCTTTTTATTTTTTACTTTCTTCATCTTCGTCTATTCTTTTTCATTCTCTTATTCGATTTTTAACTATGTTAGTATTACAACAACAGTAGTAGCAGTAGTAGTGGTGTTAACCGGGGGTAATTAAAATAACAGTTCCGGTGCAGGTCCATTTAAACGAAATGGTATATATACTATATATAGCAGAGGAAATGTTATTTTAATTACCCCCGGTAATCTTTTGAGTTAAACGATCGTTCTACAGGCTGCTTTGCTTGGTTGCAGCACACGTTCAATACCTGCTTCTCTGCTTGATACTTTCTACCCTACTGACTTCGCAGAATGCGTTGGAGAGTAAACATCTCCCTTGACTGACTGCTGATTGACTGACATCGATGATTATTTTTAGCGTGATTGAGGTTGTGGCTCTTAGTTATCTGACTTCTCTGCCTGGGACTAGGGTGGAGCGCCTAATGAATTCGCTGTTTGTGCTTGAGGTGGAACCTTTACTTACTGGAAACGCTTCGCTGTTTGAGCTCGAGGATAGATATTTTACTAGATTGACTTCGCTGCGTTTGCTTAATGTTGGACTTCTTTCTGAACTGATAGGTGGCTTGTGTTTGATGGCACGCATCTTTATGGACTGACTTCACTGAATATGCTTGTCGATAAGCCCATTTTCGACATAACCTCGATGGTTGCGTTTGGACCTGTTTCTGTACAGAAGTCGTTTCTCAAGAATGAAGCTTATTTTAAATCGTTCGTATTACAAAGCTGAGATCTATACCTTCGGCTTGATTAAAGTAGGTTTATTTTAACAAAAGAAGCTCTTTATGGTAGTTTGTTAAGCCAAAGACATTCTTCTTGATCCAGGATAAACCTCCAATCTGTACATGTACACACATGTTGCTTGTGTTGGGCATTCATATATTAGATATATTAGGTATAAAAAGTCAATCAAATGACGTCATATTTATAGATTTATTCTTTACAGTTTGTTGCATTTAATTTTACATTTAAAGGCATTAAGTATGTTTGTCATCCAGTCTGTGTTGGTATAAAACATTAACAAAAGGTTTATAATTCAGTTAAAGTCATTGTAATAAGTGATGGTATCTTCCTCTTTTTCTCCTAATATAGCCTCCTGTTTAAAGTTCCTTCGGATATGTTTGGGATTTTTCTAATTGGACCTTAGGAGATGCAAGATGTTAGAATATATTAGGGTTAGCATTCGTGTTCGTCTGTTTAAGGTGTTTTAGTAAAAGGGCGATTTTACTATCCTATAGGCTGTTTACCATCGTTAACCGCTACTCACATTTTGCTTTTGTGTGTATGTTACCTCAGTATAATCATCTCTGCTTGTGCCAGGCTGTGTACTAGATTCCCGAACAGGTGATACACTCAACAAGGTACAAGCTAAGACCTTATTGGGGTCTGGTGCACCATCTGAACATCGTAGTAAAATAATCACAACTTTATTGTACATTCAAAACAAGACTCAACCCATGCAGTAACAATGTATACACTTTTACAAGATAACAAATGTGTAATTTAAAGAAAATGTTAACAGTATAAGATATTTTATTAAGTGAACGTTTATGAAACGTATACAATGATGTTTGCAAAAGAAAGAACAATAACAAGTATATCAAAGTATAACCATAGCTTTTAAATTAACATATGAAACAAAATTTAATTACACTGTAACAAAATGTTGCAAAAATAAAATAAAAACATTTACGTACAACACATTGTACGCCAGTAAAAAAGTTGTAAACAAACATTTAAATCGTATACATATAATAATATTGTGTCTAATTAAAGTAAATTCAATTAAAATTAAGCATAAGAACAACATATTGTTCTCTTGACAAACAAGTGTCAATACGAACTACTTAAATATTCAAATAAAAGAGTTAAGATCAATCTTAACGGTTTTAATTAAGTAAAACATAAACCACATGTGAAGATTATTTCTAACTCCAGATAGTGTTTTGACCAAGTCACTGTGAAGATATACAGAACATGTTGTCATTCTTTGGAGATCAAACAAATGGTTTGCAAGAAAGGATTCAAACAATGTTGTTGTTTTTCTAATAAATATAACAACGACGAGACTCAGATCAAATAATCCAACCATGGTTTACCAATTATGATCGAAGCTACGTATAGCTTTCGTATTATAAAGTCATCTTTAAGAAACATATTCTCAGTAGTAGATGTGATGTAAAGAAAAAATGGTTATGGCTTTGAAGAGGCTGCGATCAAATAAATGGAGTCCTGAACATTGTAAGTAAGAATTTGACATTGGACATGAGTTTCCTTTTATTTTTGCGTAGTTTTCATTCACGTATATTTTTATTGTATATGTAGTTGTTTTAATAATAATAATATATGAAGAAAACCTATGATTATTGCAATACATACCAGTGTTTGAAAAGGCACATAAGATGATGATTCATTTAACAAAAAGAGACAATCCAACAGTTACCTTGGAAAGGTCAGTCGGCAAAAGGGACCGACTGGTGTGCTTAAACCGGTTTTACAGAACTCTTAACTTCCATTTTTTAAGGCGTTTCTCAAATGCAAACAATGAACAGAAACAGATCTTTATACATGAAAATATCAACATTTATTTAGAAGAGAGAGACGAATTATTTCTATTCGAAGAAGTACACACACGTATTAATTGTAAATGAAATTAATTTCTTGAATCAGAACAACATGACCTGAGAAGGGTAAACAGTTATAACATCCTGACCATGTTAGGATGGAATTGATGAACAAAAGTGCCACGTCCATCGAATGAAATACATGTCACAATCCGTATAGGATTCGATTCATTAAATGACAACATATATTACATCCAATGAGGCATTATTTATGACCGATACACTGCACAGGCAACATCTATGCAATCATGAATAAGAATATATGACAGTCCTATGAACACTGCAACATGTTTTGAAAAAAAAAAGATAAAAGGTATTCACACAAAAGCCAAATAAAAACGTAAGAACAAATCTGTGCTGAGTCCTTTAACAAAATGAGCAAACACAACAGTTACCGACTTGGAAAGGTCAGTTGGCAAAAAGAACCGACTGGGGTGCTTGAACCGGTTTTACAGAGCTTTAACCTTGTTTTGTTAAAACAATACTGTGATAAACTTACATAATGATTTCGAGTGTAAAACTGAAGGACTCAAATAGTAAAGAACGAAATCACAAATATGACATCCTTCTATTGACTTAATATACAGTAAACGTTTGATTGTCTCGTGATACAAATTGACGCCTAATAGTGACTATGATAGGTTGTTAAGTATTGCTAGTTCAGAATTACGTGTGAGTATTTTTCCTAAATACTTTTTGCTTACTGCTTTTTGGTTGCATGTTATTTGGACAATTATATTGCATATATGAACTCAACATCGCTTAGTGCGAGAATAAAATATTGTATGATGTGGTCACAGTAGCAAACTAATCAAACTTACATTATTGATGATTAAAACTCTCCATTTAACAGGTATTAAGACAATTTATTTCAGCAATAAAGGATGAAGGTATACTCTTGTTTAAATAGCCGACGTGAGTTCGGCCATGAAATAAATAACTTGAATAAAGTAATAAGGTCGTATAACTTATGACATACTAACATTCGATGATTTCGATGATTTCGATCTTATTTTTTACATTTCACATTTGACACGTTTGGCATAGGACGTCACGGCATTGTATGACGTCATTACATTTTTCTTATTATATGTCAGCGCTTGGGGTGTTTTATTTGAAACTTCTCTCCCGTTTTTTTAGGTTGTCGAGGCCTTTATCTACTGTGCAGGTACTTACTGTTAGTTGTTTCACTTTGACGGGATATTTTTATTTACCCTGTTTGTTTGATAGAAAAAAAAAACATTCAGGAAATGCGAGGTTGGAGCGCTCCACAAACCAGGTTTATGCACATCCGTCTAACCTTTTGCCGACTGACTGTTCCAAGGCGGTAACTGATGTTTTTTTTTTCTTTTGATTGTTAAGTCTCGTCTCTTTGTTTTGTCACATTTACATTTACTCTGTTTACCTTTGTCTAGAGGTAGATTAAATTTAAATGTCTATGGAAATTTTGATAGGACCTTTTCTTCTTTACCTATGCAGTAGTTATGAAATATACATAGCCTTAATGTGCCCTTTGTATGTAAACTTGTTAGAACAAAATACTGAAATAGCGGTAAGGGGTCGTGCATATTTATAAATTACGAACATTACATTAATATGTTTTTAAGTTACCGACATTAAGTACTAAGTAATAAATTCGCATTAATTCTGCCATGAAGAAATTTACTGAAATAGTATTAGGACGATCATGTATAAAGCGCCTACATGAAGATATTTTAAGCAAGGTTAAGCTTCGTACGGGACTTTATAAGACCATGTCAGTAACATTTATGCAATGTGTATGACTTATCAATACATTAACTTAAGTATTTATTTATTTTAATTTCTTAAAACTAAATGTTCACAATTTGTAAGGCCAAAAAAATCCCAGGTGTGTAATATGTACAACATCGCTGTAATACATTAGGCCTTACAGCCCCCAAATGGTTATAAATACGGCATAAAAACTCCAAGCGTGTTATTAGTAGGTCCTTTTAAAAATGCATATTATGCAGGTATACACTTCGATCAAATTAAACTTTAAAAGAAAAAGTTGTTTTTAAAAAAACAAAAACAAAAACAAAAACTTAATTTGAAAAGCACAGGACAAAGGTAGTGACAATCAAGCCAAATTTTAAAGTACGAACAATTATGCGAAGAGACATTTAACATAAAAAGCAAATTCCACAGTTACCGCTTTGGAACGTAATGGAAACAGAACACTTTAGTATAAATGTAACAAAATGTTTTTAACCGCTAAAAAGAGTGATAAGTTCCGTTTAAAACAAGCAATTACTTCTGAAAGCTGTAACGTCACCATAGGCATTTCCGAAACCAATTATAAATATAGGGTCTCCGTTTTACAAGTCGTGTATCGTGCAACGCTACACATTAATGAGCTGAAGATGTTATTTAAGACGACGTAGAATGAATACAATTGTCGTTCCATTATGAGTTCTCTTATATATTTGTATTTGTATATATTTGTATTGTTATTGAAACTTAATAAACATTAGTTAGAACACGATCTTGCCGTTCTATGCATAAAAGCCAATACTAAATTGTACTCGTTGTATATAGCTCCATTCTTGCAGCCTATTAATTTCATGTCGCTAAATTGTAAGGCCTTATAACACAATGTTGCTTTCGTATAAGTTAAACGGCTTACTTACTCCATTTCTGTTCTTTCATACACAAAGCAAAGTCAGTATATTCATACTATACGAACTCTAAATCATTGAAATATAATGCTAATAACGCCATGTATACATTCTTTGCGGCGTAATAAATACTTGCCGTCAATGTATGTACTTATTCTATATAATGAATGTCTGCAGGCTGTTCAACCGAAAAACTCCATTTCGGCAATAAATAAGGTATTAAAATCAATACCAGCATAAATATAATTGAATAATATGGCAAATTTAGACTTTTACTTTCTTGGTAGTGCTTATTTACAATTACCATCTAGATTGCAAGTCACTGACATGAACACTAAAAAGATTGATACAAGGTATTGTTTTTTCTTGGTTCAAATTGTTTTAACCTTTTTTGCCTATCCACTACTTGAAAGGAATTACAAACACAAATAAAGACAAACAGTTACGGCCTCAATCCAATTATTCTAATCTTTGGCGTCATTTACTAGACGTCATTAAGCACAGTTTTCTTGGAACGCATTTACATAAACAGTTCAAAACCTAAACGATACAAACCTTCACAGAGCGTCCACTGGCCTGAGTCAATGTCTACCTTGCAACGGTGGACGTGGACTTCGATCCCGTCAGTGCTTTCTCGCTTATCAATATCCACCTCTTGACCTAGCAACCTTTTCAGGATTGTTGTCTTCCCTACCCCACTATGACCGACGAGCATCACGCGGATATTGTGCACAACATGCTTGCCATCTGAGAGTGCTTTCTTGAATATCTCAATCGATCGACTATCCATCCGTAATATTTCGAGTGGTAGCTTGTTCTCTACAAGAGAAATAAAACCAAACAAGTAATAAAAGCAGCTGTATTACACTATTTTTTGTTTAGCAGCCGTAGAAGTAAAGCAGTGGTATGGTATTAATATTGTAGTGGTATCTGCGGTGATGGTGATAGTATACACGTTTATTTTCTCGAATTGTTTAAGAATGCCACTGTAAAATGCGTGAAAGTGTTTTCTTGTGTAAGCATACATCATATAAAGCAGTTCTTCTCTTTTTGTTTTCTTTGGTTCACTTTACACATGCACGTGTAATGAGAAATATACTACAAAGCTCGCATAAAATATATTCAGATTGTATAGACATACATGCAAATTGTAAAGTGTGTTGTACGTTTTACGTTTAATTTTTTAAGATAGTTATTATTTTGTAATAGCTAATTTTATATAAACTATTTTAACAAAGTATACATATCTTGCTTTATTTTAAATTTTGAAAACGAAAGTACAGATACTTAATAATACACCAACTTTTTTGACAAACTATGTTGACTTTAATACAAAAATGTGTATATGTACACAACGATAAAAACAAGCTTCATAATACATGTAATTTCAATAAATCTATCAAATACGTTCATGTTTGTGTAAAAGTTTGCATTCTACTATTAACACCATTGATTTTGTTTCATAGAGAGGTAAAATTTCTAGATTAACGTGTTAAATAAAATCTATTTTTGCTCAAATTAAGATTCTTTAATTTTCATAGAGGCTTATTTGCACGAATGGATTTGTTCAATCTTAGCCTTGTGTTAGCCTTCACTTGAACACTGGTTTAAAGCTTAGCATGATAGTGCTAGTTATAAGAATATGTTTATATTTTCTTTACATTTTATTAATATTCATCAGTACCATCTTGCATACATAGCACATTATCATTAAGGTTACCTGTATTATCACATTTTGAAATATATTTGTATTACTATACTTTCATATCAAAGTTTCATGACGGTTGTTCTGAATACCAATAGTAACGATGTAGCCTTAATGTTAATTATTAGGAAAATCGGCGATTCATATTCTAATTCTGGTTTCTGGTGTTATTTTGTCATATAAATTTGCAATAGTAACTTGTAACAAGTATTTTTTACGATGACAATCTATATATATATATATATATATATATATATATATATATATATATATATATATATATATATATATATATATATATATATATATATATATATATATATATATATATATATATATATATATATATATATATATATATATATATATATATGACTGTTGTAATGGTGCTTCGTATTCCTCTTTGATTTGCGAGATTGTAAACAACTGAAACCTTTACTTAGAACACATATCGAAGCAGTTGGGTAAACCTGATTTTTTTAAATAGTTTTGTTGTCATTTTCTTCTAGATGTACATATTAAAACAATTTAAGAAAGATGTTCGAATGAACCGTTTTACTTTTGGATACAGGAATATCAATTATACTATCTATCGAAATATCCTGAATTAATAAGATAACAACACAGTGTGTTTAATCTGAATTAATCGTAAAGTTTCTCAAAAATAGCTATGTTAACTTTCGTTACGAACTGCAAATTAAATACTGCAATCTAAAATATAGCTGTAGGTTATAAAGCATTATTGTACCGTATAAGTCACAAATTAATAATATAATACGTGTGTGCTATTTTACCGTAACAATGACACCTGATTTTTGTGACATATTTGTTTGCACACCACTACCACTTCCACCACTATCATCACCATCAACATCATCATCACCATCATCATTATCATCACCATTATCATCACACTTATCATCATCATCATCATCATCATCATCATCATCATCATCATCATCATCATCGCCATCAACGTGCTTCTGCTCATCATTACCATCATCAACAACATAGGCATTCAATAACAAGACAGCCTTCATAATGATGAGCAGCAGCTTTTCTGTGTATACTTTTGTTTGTGGCATATTGATTTTGTCGCGCACATACAAACTTATACCACATGAATACATCACATTGTATGTACATATTTGTGTGATGCGCGTGTTATTTTCCACTGAATATATCAAACATATGATATTCGGTCGAACTTTACACTAGTAAAACATTGTCGATCAGAGACATTCACAGCAAAAAAGGCATCTTTAGTTTGAATAGCCATAATCTGCATTTCCTTCTTATACACTCTCAAATGACCGGACTGTTTTAATGCTTATTGTACTGTCACGCCTGTTTTATTTGTTGATAGAAATATAACTTGACGAATGTGTGTTTCTTTAGTTTGGATCAAAGAGTTAACAATGCGAGGGTCTCGGTGTATGCACGGAGTACATATTAGAAAAAGAAACTACCGGTGAGTGTGCCGCATAGATGCATTAATTGCAGTATGAAATTCAGCTCTATGATCCAAATGACTAAGTTTGAAAGTCGTGCTGGCACAACAGTGTGCACGACATCCGGCACGTCTTTCAAACTCACTAAGTCTGAAGTTTGTTTTCGACATTGGCACAACAACAGTTCTGCACTATTTGTTGGTCATTTTCTGCTACGCCACGAAAGTGAGATGCATACTATACAATGCATGTTCGTCTACATCTGTAGGTTTTCAATCAAAGTCCCCGATTGCTGTCTAGGAATTATTGTGAGTTGCCCGTTTCGGATGGGATAAACGGTAATGCATGACCAGAATTCTATTGTATAAATAGCATAATTTAAATAAATCATGTAAAAGAAACGGCCTATTTTATGCTAAATATAATATAGCTTCAGTGTCCGTTTTGTTGTCCTGTATATGTGTATAGCATATATAATGCATGCCCACCTTACACAGGCATTGCACTTGTTTATCAGTTGCTTTTCTTTTTACCTAGTTATTATTCAGACATGAAGTTTCTAGGTCATATACAATAAACTTAATTTCAGCTATTCATACGGCTATATGTCTGTATGTATTTCTTTCTGACATAAAAATCTATGTCGAGAATAAAAATATGCTATTACCACAATGAAACGGCATATAACTTAATGTTGGTAATTAATACGGCAAAATAACTCAATGCCGGTATTTTTACAACCCAATAATTTCATGTCGACAAAATATATACGACTTAATAATTCCATGTCGGTAATCTAAAGCCCCAAGTCGGTAATTCATGCGGCATAGAAACTTTAACAACACCTTGTCGGAAATGTATACGGCCTAATGGCTCCATATCAGTAGCTTATACGAACGTATAACTTCACTTAGGTGGTTTATGAGGCCTAATAATTCTATGTTGGTCATTTATATGGCTGTATAACTCAATGTTGGCAGCGTATAAAAACTCCATTTTGCTAATTCATACGGCCATACATCTCAACTTCGATAAGTTAAACGACCCAACAACTGCATGTCGGTCTGATATATTCGTGTTTTACAAATGTAAAAATCTATGACAAGAATAAAAGCAACCTATTAAATGAATGTATGTTAGCTAATTTAAACGGCTTATTACTTCATGTCGATATTTCAGACGCATAATAACTCCATTCCTGTATTTCATACAGCCAAATATGTCGATGTCGGCAATTTGTACAGCCTAACAGCTTCATATCAGAACATTATTCGACCTTATAATGTAATATAGGTACTGTATGCGGCCTAATTACTCTTCGTCAGTAAATTATATGCCCGCATAACTACATGTCAGCAATGTATACAATCACCATAGTGGTCCAGTCTGAGTGAAGCATATAGATTGCATGATCATGAATTAACTAGGTCGTTAACATCAAACATACCGTCGGCTAATTATATGGTTACGTCTTTATGTATTTATGTTTAGTCATAAAAATCTATGTCAAGAATAAATGAAGCCTTTTAGCGCAATGTATGTTATTTAAACGGATTGTAACTATATGTTGATAAATCATGCGGCATAATAACTCAATTCCGGTACTTTTTCTTCTCTGTCGGCAAGCTGTATATCTGTTACTTGTACGAACTTATACCTCAATGCAGGTAGTTTTTACGGCCTAATAACGCTATTTTAGTAAATGTTATGTCTGTATCACTTCATGTTGGCAATTAATACGAACTAGTAAGTCCGTGTCAGTAATTTATACGGCCTAATAACTCAAGATCGATATGTTATTCGATTTAATAAGTCCATGACGACAACGTACACGGCCAATAACTAAATATTTGTAACTTAACTCCATGTTGGCAATTAATAAGGTCTAATATCTCCATATCTGTAAGTTATACGGCCTAAAAGATATATGTCGGTAATTTATACGACCTTAAAGACCATGTATAATATCTTTAAGAGAATCTGATAATTTAACACTACATTTTTACTAAAATCCTGAAAATAACAACGACAAGTAATTAATGTGTTTTATGTTTATAGAATTTACCTGAAACGGTCACCTCAAAGACCGGAACATATGTTGGTATCACCCTCATCATAGAGATATACTTGACATGGTTATCTGCACAGAATATTAACTTGTCAACCTAAAAGTAGAAATGAAAGAAACAGTTCAAGAATGAAAGCATGCCATAATTTACATTTTAAAGATATAAGGTATATCGCCAATGTGACAATACTAGTGAAGGAAGAAAATAACTGTTGACTGACATTTGCATAACAGGAAAATATCATGCAGCTTGTATTTACATACTTTTTAACTCCATTAGCAAATTATATTATGAAATCAACAAGGCTAACTGGCATTGTGCATACAATAGTTTCTTTTATTTGCTTTATAAAAGTATGACGTTACTTTCTTTTCATACCTCATATTATCATATTCTTAATACTTACACTAAATCTAAAAAAAAAAATAAAACTTCTATAAAATATATGTAGATATAGATTTGCTAGAAATTCTTGGTAGCTTTACTCTGTCACGTATCAAGTATCTACATTCATGCCTAATAATACGTGCAGTAACTCTGTAAAAGTTAATTTCCATGCAAAAGAAGTAATGGCACTCAAAATCACTCACGTTGTAAAATACAGCTGACACATACATACATACTTCGTTGTATATGTTTCTCTTAGTCAAGTAGTACTTAAAATTAGGGACAACGAAGCACAAATTTGTATACATTTTAAACTTTAAAGGTTGTATCTGACAGTTGCCTATATCAAATACCGAACCACTGCACTAATCGCAAAAACATCGCTCTGCATGTGTTTTCTTTCCAGCTGTATAAAAGCTCGATATTCCTCTCTGATAAAATAGATATCGACGTCAGAGCGGATAACCCGGATGACTATATAACAAGATCTCAACGGTAAGTTGTCTCGTGGTTTTCTAAGTTTTAAAAAAGCTCTCTGCATCGTCGCTAGGTTAGAAAATACCTGTTTGCAATGAATATGTGGGGATTTATGTTTGACTATTCACAGATTTAGGACATCAATGGACATCGTTTTGCAGGTCCTTTTCAGGTAACATTGGTTTTTGGTTATTTGAGAAAATAAATTTGGTCCAACCTGTCAGACACCACATTTAAGCCCTCATCTCCTATGAGCAATAACAAAACTAAGCCTATATATTCTTGTCAAAATTATGTACAAGTAGGTCATGTCTTTTATGTGGTATTTATGCAAAGAAAATTAACACGCTTAATTTCATCAAACCATTTTAATCAGTATACACATATTTTGCACAGCCCTAGTATGGACCGTTTTGAGGAACCTGTTTTGCTAGATGCCTCTTTCTTTAGAGCACATGAAAATATGATGTTTCGCCCATATGTCTAGGCATATACCACGACATAAAGACCAAGTCAGATCAGTTTAAACCGCCCTATTTCCAGTGATGATAAACCACCTTGTATGGAATATTTGCGTATAAGCTACCTTATGCATAAGAATGGCCCCAATACGTTTCTTAGGTTCACTCCGAGGACGCGATAAAACTTAGCCTTGTATAAAGAACTTAATTGTCCGTTGCTCATACACAGGACCGATAGACATAGTGTCATATTAGTGAGATAGGATGATGTAATCATCAACTAGCGAAGCAGTAACAGCCAATGATATACATCAAACTTTGTATCAGTCTTGTTATCTTTTTTATCATTATCTGCATGATGCAAACTGTGTTAAGTAAGGATATATTACCAAGCCATATGCGCATTTAAATATGTACCAACATTTGTAACAGCACGCGACAATGTTATTCACATGCAAGCAAAATAAACAACAAAGAACACGTCTATGATGAGTCATTAAGAATTGAAAGGCCCAACAGTTACCGCCTGGCAATAGGGGTGCTTAAACCGGTTTTACATAACTCTAACCAGACATTTCTAAAAAATAACATGCAATGAAAATAAAACCTATCTATATAAATTTAAATATCCACGTGCTATTATCTTCTCAGATTATCAGTAACGACGTCGTTAGTGAAAATATAATATCAATATAGTATCAAGAATAGAGGAAAATAACATTTCCATTAGAAGAACTACACACTAGTGGTGATAGTAAAAATAGTTATTTTTTAATTAAGGCAAAACAATACCAGAGAACAAGTGTAAATTGTTGTAGCATGTTGTTTATGTGTAGATACAATTGAGGAACCAAATACCAATGACCACCAATGAACAATATACGTAACAATCATTATAAGACGAATTAAGTGACAACATAAATTGCATGCATGGAAAACTACATCCACCAAAAGGTGAACTATACATGAATAAATGAAAGTGCTTAAAGGACTGTTCTGTTGGCGCAACTTTAAGACTCTAAGCAATTAATGTTATTCATATAATGTAGTGAGTCGAATTAACTCCCAGTTATTTATTTCGCCAACGTAACACCACAGTGATCTTTATCTGAATTTCCATTGAACCACTTTTTTCTGAACGTGGGTTGTAAAATTAGACTGAGCTGCTGAGATGACCCGAATGACCTCCACACAACCCGGTATAGAGTAGCAAATGGCAGAGTCCCCGCAAGAGATAAACCAAATACATTGGCCCTGTAGATAATGGATACTCAGTGGATCACCAATTTTAATAACAGTTTGTTCTTTCTATGTGCCCCTTTCCTCTGATTACTGAATGAGGTTCCTATGCGGCGTTGTTTATTTATAAACCTGTACTTCATGTAAACCTACATTCCACCATATTATCATTTGAACATGGGGTTCATAAAATATTACCATATATTCCTTTTTGCATTTGAAGCATGCCTGGAAACAATTGAAGCAACGAGTCGATATTCGATACGCTAACCATATTCATGTCAATGCACCACTTTTACCCCAGACTAGCAGTGAGAAGAAAAGGCCACGCAGGGTCAACCGGTAGTGCGTTCGAATTTTATATTTCTAAAAACTCGTGACGCTTTCGAAGTCGACACCGCCAAAAGTAACATAGTTTGTCACGGTCGTAAATTAAATCCTATAGACGTGTTGGTTACAGGTGAATAAAAACTATAATTGTACTACAATTAATAGTTTGTCAAATCCTCTTTTGGTTTGTTCATGGATAGACAATCATTTGGATCATTGCAGGAAAAATTTGGCGAAATGAGAGTCAATTTATCGGAAAAGTGTTGTATCTGTTTCGTTTACCATTTGTGTAAAGGCAAGTAATGCGCTAATATCTAAGGAATCTGAATTGCGTGTAAAGGAATACGACGGGATTAAATTTAAAAAGAAGAGTTAAAACCAAAGATAAGAAAACCTGTTCTTTTTTCTTTCATGTGAATGCTAGTGGCTACACAACAACGAGGCTACTGATCGGACAGGAAAAATGTGCAGTAAAGTACAGAAATGTTAAATATACTTAAAACGTATATCTCTTCTAGCCTTATCACTAAAGAAGCACAGAAGAGTTTTGTGTTTGTGTCATATGGGACGATTTTCTAGCAAGCAAAATATAGACACTCTCTTGAAGCCCTCCGAACACAGTGATTTTTTTCGAAATATTCATACGATGCTACAAGATGTTCCCAGCAGTGTAAAAATGGACAAAACATATTGAATCCTGTTGTGTGGTATCTACAGTGTGGCCTCTGTAAAGGCAATTCTTTATCCCTTTATTTATTCTTTCTTTGTGCAGAGGTGCTGGCTATCATTTTAGGAATTAGTCTAATATTACAGCTGTAAACATTTCAAAAACCGAAATTAAAATCTCACAATTTTCTGATAATACCACTTTCAATCATGATGGCTCTGAAATCCTTTTTCTGAACCACTTTGAAACTTTAAAACTGTATGCCGACAGTTCTGGCCTTTGCATGTTGACAATACAGAGGCTGTATAGATAGGAACCTTTAAAAATACTGATTATAAATTATTAACTCATTATAACCTAAGTTGGACACACGATTCACTTTTCTGTTGACCTTAAATCAATTACTAAAATAACTTTGAACAAACGATTATAGAAATAGAACAATTATTCTCCTTATGATAAAAAATGCTCACTCCTTAAATGGAAATTGTTGTCATAAAAATATAGCATTGCCGAAGACCATCGAACTCTTGTCACCTTTACCTAACCCTGAAATTAAAATAAAAGACAATGATGTATGTTCTTTAAATTCCCGTGGGATGGGAAACCGGATAAAATAAACGGTGACGTTACATAGAAACATTATGAAGTTGGAGCCTAAGAATGATAAACCTGGATCAGTTCATAGTTCCATTAAAAACTATATGGATAAGAAACCTGATTAAAGGTTCTTAAAAACAGTTGTTAGTAATATCGCGTTTTAACGGGATTTTGTTCAAATATCGAAAGTTAGTTCCAGTAGTGATCAAACGAAACCAAACGATAGGTGACATAGTCGACCCATTTTGTAAATAAGTAATTAGCTGATATTACAGACTTGGAAGTACAGTGGTCCCAAGTAGCAATTATGAAGCAAAACTCGAGTTTCCAAACAAATAATATTCTTACAGAAGATGACTCGTCTGTTTCTTATAATGATATCATGGAAATGCATGATTATGTTACACATTTTCTAAAATATACAGACCAAAACCCATCAAAACTCATTTAAAATGAATATGGTTTAATGATTACATTACACATACTAATATACCATTGATAATTTTAATCTTAATACAAAAAAACGAAATTATATAGAAATATATATGATCGACTTGTACAAAACAATACTCGCAATCCAATTTCAACAGTAAACTGAATACTAGAACTAAGCACTGAGAAAGACAAACAATACATAGTCAAACTTTATAAAATGCCGTTCATATGGTCCAAAGAAAATCAGCTATCGTGGTTTCAATCAAGAGTATGCCACCAAATACTAGATACTAATTAGCAATTGGAAATCTAGTCAGTAACAGTTTATGTTCCTATTGCACAGTAGAGAAAGGAACACATTTACAGAGTCAACGATTGCTACAATAACAATTGTATACATAGGTACGAGACATCATTGATCGATGTTTATGATGAATTGTTAACTAAACCACCATTAACCAATGGTTTTGATAAATTTAATACCTAAACCTCATTAATCAATGCTCATGATGTATTGAATAACTAAACATCATCAATCAATGTTCATGATGGATTGAATAACTAAACATCAATAATCAATAGTTATGATACATTGAATAACTAAACATCATCAATCTATGTTCATGATGGATTGAATAACTAAACAGCATCAGTCAAAGGTCATGATGGATTGAATAACAAGACATCATCAATCAATGGTCATGATATATTGAATAACTAAACATCATCAATCAATTGTCATGATAGATAGAATAACAAAACAACATCAGCCAATGGTCATAATGGATTGAATAAATACACATCATCAATCAATGGTCATGATAGATTGAATAACTAAACATCATCAATCAATTGTCATGATAGATAGAATAACAAAACAACATCAGCCAATGGTCATGATGGATTGAATAAATAAACATCATCAATCAACGGTCATGATGGATTGAATAACTAAACATCATCAATCAATGGTCATGCTGGATAGTATAACGAGACATCATCAATCGATGTTTATGATGAATTGTATAACTAAAACACCATTAACCAATGGTTTTGATAAATTTAATACCTAAACCTCATTAATCAATTGTCATGATGGATTGTTTAACTAAACATCATTAATCAATGTTCATGATGGATTGTATGACTTTAACAAACTTAACGAATGGTTATGATCAATTGAATAACTAAACATTATCAATCAATATTCATGATAGATTGAATAACTAAACATCATCAATAAATGTTCATAATGAATTGAATAACTAAACGTCTTCAATCAATGGTCATGGTGGATTGAATAACTAAAACATCATCAATCAATGCTCATGATGGGTTGAATAACTAAAACATCATCAGTCAAAGGTCATGATGGATTAAATAACTAGACATCATCAATCAACGGTCATGATGGATGGAATAACTAAAGATTATAAATCAATGCTCATGATGGATTGAATAAATAAACATCATCAATAAATGTTCATGATGGATTGAATAGCTAAAGATTATCAATCAATGCTCATGATAGATTGAATAAATAAACATCACCATTCAATGTTCATGATGGATTGAATAACTAAACATCACCAATCAATGGTCAGGCTAGATTGAATAAATAAACATCATCAATCAATGTTCATGATGGATTGAATAACTGAACATCATCAGTCAGACAGATAGACAGACAATATATTCATTACGTCTCAGGTACAACGTTGAACAACATGATGCAAGTTATTCCAATATTGATACATATCTGTCAGTTCCGGTTTAAAAAGAATAATGTACATGAATACAAAATGGGTTAAGACAGACTAAAGAGGAGAAAGCAGACAACCAGGGAGGAGACGATAGAAGTGACAGACATAGTGAGCAGGGGGAACACACTTTGTGCTCAAAATTTAGACAGCGTAAATGAGGTGTTAATAACAATAAGAATTCAATATACACGAAAGTATTTGAGGTGTTAATGTCAATAGGCAATCAATACACGCGGTGAGAATAAAACGGCGCAATGCTTCAAATATGAAAAATTGGAATTTTAAGCAAAACTTATTACGAGAAATGCGTATGGCTAACAAAAAAAAAAAGAGTGGAAAAGTGGGAGTATGCTTAGAAATAGATGAATAACGTAGGCAGGAGGAGAATGGGTTATTTCGTGTAAAGAAGAAGAGAAATGTTGCAAAAAGTACATAAACAAATGCAACAATAACAATCATAATAATTATAATTATAATAATGCCTGAATAGTTTTATATAGATAGTTTTGATGATACAGGATCAAAAACTGAACATAAGTAATATTTGGATAAAACACGTTCTTATGCACTGGATACACTGTGGTTTAACCCCGTCTTAAACTCATATAGCTCCATTGCTAAATGTAAAACATACTTAAATATTTTATGACGACTGGCTGCCCTCAGTTAGAAAGTATGACAATTTGTAGTATCATGTAAGGTGTTAAAGATATCCTGTTTTATAATGTGACATCTTTGCTCATGTATGCTTCTGCATTTAACTTCGTTGTAATACTAAATATCAAAACATTGCCGCGCTAGAAAAGTTTAATATTTTTATTGTCATACCTAGAAAGGTTCAATTAATCATAAGCCATTGCCAAGACTAACCCTGACCTGCAAAATCGGCGGTCTATTACAACTGTAAGACAAAATTGAATTGCCACTTACTGTATAACTGTAAAGCGCCAAAGTAAATGTTATACAGCCCTACGACTATATGACATTATGTAAAATGGATGTATACAAGTGTCACATTCTAGCGCATTCTAACAAGGGTGACAATCTACTAAATGTATCTGTGCCAGAAATTGTAAATAATACCGACCATAAACTGAGTCATCGCTCAGCCACCTCTTCCTTTAATGGATTCATAGCATATAAACAATCGCCACGTGTCTATTAGTAAGTAAACAACTCTTGAAACAGAATTCAGAAATACACATCTGTGTATCCAACTAAATGAGAAAGTTATTAAGCTTTGCGTTTTAAATTGGAAAAAAGTTAAAATACGGCATGGAAAAGAATACATTTAAAACATGTTCATAAAATACTAATCAATAAAAGGAGAGAAAATAAAATAAAATTGCATGATTCGGATTATAAGTATCAAGTATAAGATATACGATCTACACATTTCCAGCTAAGGCGGTAACTGTCTGGTTTGCTCTTTTTGATAAATGACTCATCACAGATTTGTTCTCACATTTACAATTGGCGTGCATGTGGATACCTTGATCCTGTGTCGTTTCAATTTGTTGTATATGATGCAATGCTCATAGGACTTTGTCTTATATATTCTTATTATTAAGATTTTACGAATGTGAAAACAATACATTTGTGTATATGGCATTGGCAGCACCAGAGTGAAACACCTAATATCTCCAGTTATAGAGGCGGGTGAAACCAGTCAAACAATAGCCACTTTGGTGTACCATTTATCATATGTATACAATTTCCCATACTATTTATTTAGATAAGAAACACATTAGTTTATAGGCTCAAATGGTGTCTAATATAAAAGGGCAATAAGTTAACGACAACGCCGGATATCTGACGACAATTGAACTGAAGATATGATCGAACAAAAGACCTTCACATAGGCATTATCTATGCTGCACCATTTCTATCGCATATTGTCTAAATGTATCAAACAATCCATTGCACAATGTAAACAATCTTTGAAGAAACTCAAAGAAGCAATAGTCTACAAAAAACTATTCTAAAACCCAAGCACAGCACTGCTGACAAGTGAGAATAAAACCTGGTTAATTCCCGTTAGAAGTTGCCAAGATCGGTACATAATATAGGCTGTGGAAAGTTAAGGTGGTACAAATCGGAAACTTACATAACCACTCTCAACATCTCGGATATTTCTACGAAATATAATTGCCCGGATACTGCCCCGCAGAAGAGTTGATATTGAATGACATAATTTTACTAACATTTACTAAAGCATAATAAAGATGCGACACGTATAAGAGACAGGTGAGACCTGTCAACCAATAGCAACTTTGTTGTACCATTAATATATATATATATATATATATATATATATATATATATATATATATATATATATATATATATATATATATATATATATATATATATATATATATATATATATATATATATATATATATAATTGCAGATACTATATGTTTGGATAAGAAAAACATTCCTTTCTAGGCTTAAATAGTGTCTAATATAAAAAGGCAATACGTTAACTACAGACAAACCGGACATCTGATGAATACTTTGACTTAAATGAGCTGAAAATATGATGGAACAATTGGCCTTCACACAGACATAATATATGCTGCACACTTTGTATTGCGTATTGGCTATGTATCAAATTCTTCATTAAATAACGCATCTAAAATTTAAATTAATTAATTTAGACATAACTTACAAATAACCATTTTAAAACAATCGTTCAGCACTGCTTACAGGAAAGGATAAAACTACGCTCACCAACTCGGCTTTTTTTACGAAATAGACTTGTCCGGATACCGAGGAGTTACAAATGACATGATGACTACAACTCTAGCACATTGTCAACGCATTTGATAGATGTTGCTTTTTTATTAAATTAACTGCATCAGCATTAAACGTATGCGTACAGTAATCATACAATCTATCATAAAAATATAATTCATAATGTCATTAAAAACAACTTAATACCGGTTTCAATGCCGTAAAAAACTATGCATTCTTTATATGAGTACTCTTTAAGTGGAAATCATTTAGGAGGCAAGATCTGACTACCTTACATATATTCATAATGCTCTATGATGGTTTGAATTATGCGCGCAATTAATAACTATTTAGTTTCAATTTACGTACGATTTAACACTAGAGAACACTTAAATACACTCTGCCATTTTTTCAAACAGAGATCGCATTTTCTTTTCTTCGTCCACTTTTATGAATCTGTAAATCAAAGGAGTTCACGGTGGGATTTTCATTTCGAAATTAAACGTAATTTCAGTGACCATTGAGCACATATGTACACATTTGTGCAGAGCATTCATTTCTAGAATGGATTTTACAGTGGGTTACAAGTTACGTTGGGATGTTTACTTGCGGTAATTACTTTTGTCAATTTGTAGCCAGGTCTATACGACAAGCCGGATCTCGCGCATTGATGTTTAGCTTCGGTTTTAAACGTTTCAGTCCCATAGATTTTATTGAGGGATAAGCATAAGAACTAGAAAAGATGACATACCGTGATGTCATTGGTGTGATACTCTAGCATTACACCAATCAACTGTATCACGCTTTCTGATTGGATCGTAGCAAATGTCTTAGCCCTAAGCGTGGCTCGTATTAAAGTTTATTTGAAAATTGTTTGTTTATAGAACGTTGCATGTAATTAGTCTTGGGACAAGCAACAAATAACTTGGGAAATATGTGTAATTGTGACGGATCCGGTCAAGATAGTGTACAGAATAAGTCAGTTAACCATTATTTAACAATACACCAGTCCAAAATCTTAATTTCTCACTTAAATGTTCTGAAAATTTCAACATCTTAGTAAACACCTGGCCCAGGTTTCACGAAAAAGGGAAAACTCGCTCTCTGCCAGAGGGTGAAATGGCAATAAATTGCCGATATAAACACCCTTAAAATACATTTCTTCAACATTGCCGTTAATCAAACGTGTGTAAACGCGCACATGTATTCTGTGAAGTATGTATAGAAACAATACTTATTGCTTGATTTCTCTCCATAATCTTCTTGTCTTTCATTCTGTAGGTCAGCTGATATGTAGGAGAAAAAAGACAACTTCAATGGCCGTTTCTGAAGACTACCAAAATGGCGGCTCGAGGATTATGACGGCTAAACAGCTGTAACCTTAGTGATATAGAGCTGTTGATTTTTTCTTTAATATAAAAGATTGTGGAAATGATAATTTAAGGTCGCATATAGTTCCGGAAACAATATCATTCACTGTATAATAAAATAATCTGAAAGGTAAAGGCAATGAAACAAGGCAATTAAACGCACGGACGTTGGATTGTCGAAACCCATAAGACAGGAAATGATAACCCTGATGTCTGAAATAAAATAATGATATTTATCTAGTTACATACCTTCGTGGAAGTAATCAGTCATAGGCACATAGTTTCATGTTTATTTACGGCGATATACTCCTTGTCACTATACATACATATCACAGGCATAATAATGCTATGCAATTGTTTTATTTATGTTATTTACTTGTTGTATTTTTAATCTGATGACTTGGGTTTGTCTAAATATGTCATCAGTCATTTTACGCTCTTTTGCCTGCTGAATTGATAGCTAATACGAAAATCAACACACCTATGGCAGCTGTCAGAAAACCATGTTCTTCTTTCGGTTTCCACTGTGATAAATAGTAACTTTTCATTTAGAACTTCTGGATTCAATTATTCTAGACAACAAATCGTGTCTGAAACTTAAACATGTAATATTTCTTTAACATATACATGCTATATCTTTCATGGATGAAACCATATGTTTTGCTTTACTTTGTTTCATATTGCAGCTTGTAGTTGGCAGAAGTGGGTGGGCTGTAATCAATTTATTTTAGTTCTAGCGACAAAATATTTTGATAGAATCAAACCCACCAATGTTGTTACTCTTGTTATCAATGAATAAATTGAAACAAATATAGTGCTGCCTGTTCTGTGAATTAGTGCCATGAACACGAATTCAACAACGTGTAAAAACAACCACAACACTATCAACTAAGACAGAGGTAATGTTAATTGGGACTAATTGTCTCGTGCGTTGTCACTTGAAGCGAAACATCATAGGGATAGATGTCAGACAGCTAGGCAATAGGTGTGCGTCGGCCATGAATTAGGCCAACTGAAACTAAGCTACTTGTGCGACGCAATTTAGTCGAAGGAGATATAACATGTGCATTGTCATGTTAACCTAACCTGAAGTTCGTAACCGGTAAATCGTTTCATAAACATATTTACCGATTTATATTATTAATATATTATTTATGTGTAAGATACATTTCATTGATAAAGATAAAACAAACAAAAAAGTTATCATATGATTGACAATGTTCGACTGTAGGAATGAATAAATAAAACCTTTGTTAATTATGCTTTGTTTATTGTGTGCTCAAAGCCATACAATATGTATAGTTGTACTTGAATTACTCTAGGATGGTCTCTTCCTCAAAGTGTATTATTGTACAAACAACTACAACTGGGAGCAATTACCACGTTTTTGGTATATAAATCAGGGATTTCCAGCATGTCTATTCCTACAATGGGTTGGTTCTTAAGCTGTGGTTTGTAATAAATAATTTAATAAATTTAAAATTTACAAAACATGTTGTTGTTGTTTTTATCTGAAAAGACGTTCTGTTTATTTCGCAGTGAGAATGGGTTTCTGAAATGGAATGCCATTATGATAATATATATACTAATTAAATGTATTAAATATTATCTCAAAGTGGGTACCCGACAGTTTGGGCTATTTTATTTGTTCAAACAACAAACTGAAGTAATGCTGACCCCCAAAAAAGATCGTGAGAAAAGAATCAGACTGATATCCTGCATCTTTGTGAAGCAATAGTCCCCCGTCGTGATTACAAAAGCGTACGTCTTATCTGAGCCATGCGCACAATATATTTTTACTAAGAAAACCACTTGACCACTTTTTGAACCATGTTATTACCATCCAGGTAGCATGGAACATCGATTTTTTTATTTTTAATGACAGGAAGCTGAAATTTGGCACTTATATTATTTCCCATCCAAGAAATTAAAAACAGTTTAGTTTGTCCAAATATCTATAGTCACTTTTTTTTAACGATTTTTTTACAAAAATGCTAGTTTGGTGGCCCTTTTTCCTTTCTGCCTGAAAATCCGTACCCTGTATGTTAATGTTGTTTATAATGCATTCATATTAATTGGAGTGTTTCTTATGACAGATTTACTTACTTTTACATCATTCAAACAATATTATAGTAGGAAAACTTAGTTCCAGATGCCCTAATTAAAATATATATTATTTGATTATTTGGATATATTAAAAAAAAAAAAGTTTGAAAAATGCAATTTTCGTTAGCGTTTTTTCTATGATGCATATTTGAAAGAGTTATGTTTTAGGGTTATGTATATTTAGACTTATTAAATTGTACTCGATGTTTTTATTATTTTTATTCAAAGTAGAAGTTTTGAAAAGTGTTATTTAAACTTGTCCAGGACTTAACGAAGAAAGAAATTTGTAAGGGATATTCCTTTTTTTCCTAAAATTATTCGGAATGTAAATTGAGAAATAAACACAAAGCTAAAATATTTTATAATTTATTTAAATTTTAACATAACATTCCATCTTGCAATTTCAAGAACTTCGTCTCCTGTCTGTTTAGTCTGAAAGAAAAAGGATCAATTAAAAAATCTGTTTTAAATATAAATTTAAAATTTCATAATATAGAACATATTCCTATTTAAGTTTATACAATAGTAGAGGGCAAGTACTGTGTAAAAATATTCACAAAGAAACAAACTGAAGTTGAAATTATTAATTTAATCCTTATTTATTGTGGTAATATTAAAAAATGACACTGTATCAGTTTGATAAAAAAAAACCTACTTTAAATTAGTTTTTAAATTTGACTTCATTTGTAGTATACTAAAAGTATGCAATTATATAGGATGACACATACATGTATTATCAGACAATACCCTCAGCATGGCATTTATCAAGTTCAAATATAATGAAAAATAGAGCTTTAATAAAGTTTTTTCCTATTGGAAGTAAAAGTTGGTTCAGAGGCATCCTTTTGAAATAATGACAATATTCTAATGAAAAGTAACATGTTTCAATATTATATTGTAAGTCACAATCACAAAAAATTTACAGTAAAAACCAAAAGAGTCCCTTTGAGATTATTTAACCTCTATCCTAATACTTGATAACTACTCTGAAATGATAAAAATGAAGTCTTCATGCACAGAAAGTCTGCATACAAAAAACTCTCCTGAAATTCCTTCAAAAATATAATAAGTACAACTTTAAATCAAATGGAATGTACCAATGAAGATAAAACATCAACACTGTATCAAGCACTATAAAATGTGAAATTCCAAATTTTCTTTCTGTTTTTTTTCTTTTTCTTTTTTGTAAATACATAGCAGCAACCATTTATGATCATTATAGCAACGTCCAGCTTTCTGGGTGGAGAATGACCCCAGACACATGACTGGGTAGAACCATCGGCGCACCGCAGGTCAGCTTGAAGACCTTCTCACATTAAGTCCTTTGCCCCAAACGGGACTCGAACCCGCGCGGTGAGAGGCTAAGCAGTCAGAGGAGTTACAAATCGGCGACTCTACCACTGTACCAAGGGCGCCCCCCCATATTTGACATACAAATAACAGGGTATAACAAAGGAGGGGATATGCAATGAATAGGGCCAAAAGAGGGATATTAATTATATAATTTTAACAATGAACATAAAAACATAAGTGGTGTGTTAGTCTGTACTTAGTAGCCTATCCATAGGGCAACCATAAAATGTCCTAAATATTTCATAGATAAGGAAATAGTGTTAGAGGGCAGATGTTCCACATTTTAATGCAAAACATCAGATTTAGCTAGCATGATTCTTACTGAAGATTCAAGCACTACTACTTTATTTAGTGTTTAACTCCAACATTATACAAAAAGAATGTGATTGAAGATGTAGACTTTAGGCCTCTGATTTATACAAAACTGGTCATATAAGTCATCCAAATGCAGTCTATTGCACAGGAGTACATATGATATCTTAAGCTGCATCTTTAGTCAAGACTATTTGACCTTAAAGACTTTCTCACTCTTTTGAGAGCTACTGAAGGGCAAGGGCGTAATCCCTAATTGCAATAAGTGGATCATGATCATCAGGAGCAGAGGATAATATGAAGTAGGTGAGATAATATGAGACAGTGTATTGTACATATGTTTACAAGATTTAACAAAAACAAACAAATCAATAGCAAACATTTTTTATCGCAGAACTCTTTTCCATTAATTGAAAATCTAGCCATCTAATCCTATCAAATGATCTGTCCCAGCCCTAAGTAAAACAGGATGGATCATTACAACTTTTCTCATAACTTCAGTTCCTTTTCTCTGAACAAAAAAAAAATAGTTTTAAATTGCAATGCAGATAGCAGGCAAAATTCAATATTTTAACAAGGTGGTTGAAATTGGCTACCTAAAGCACGTGTGGGTTTGAGTTCCAGTTGGTGTAAAAATGTAATATATTAAGATATTCCAGTGTGAAAGTGGTCGAGTTGTAAACTTGAAACTCCTATGACTGTGCAGTTTTTACAGTATGGGTTTGAGCTCTGGTCAGGGTGAAGAACTTCTGTCAGAATGTCTTCCAGCTGAATTGCAATTGTATGTGCCGGTGGTTCTTCCCAGATACATGTCTCGGGTCTACTTCCACCAAAATAGCTGGACACTGCTTTACTGATCATACTATGATACATGTGTCCCTTTAGTGTATTAACCCTGATGACATTTGATGGTTTGGTGGTTCTTCCTAAGTCACATTGAAGTAATAAAAATACAAAAACAATTATTTAAAAATAAATGAAGGATTTGTTTTTGCTTCATTACTGAAAACGAAAAAAACATGGTCTATTTTCGACAACAAAATATTTCATTTGCCCGAATGTTTACATGGTTTAAAACTCACTCTTTGTGGCTTAAGGTATATTGAAGCTGCATTCAACCCGTTTCTTCAAGAACCAGTCATCACTAAGAAACTTCGATGGTCCGAATCTGTTTTAACACAAAACAACCATGCTTTTTAATTCAGAAAGAAAATAAGTACTTATTTACCTCTACTGACACTAGAGTCTAGACACTACGATTACGAAACAATATTCATGAGCGATATTTAACTGAAATTGCATCGACATTAATCAGTGAATAAGCAGTGACATTATTACGATTTTATGAATAAATATGTTATTTTAATAGAAAGAATGCTGCATTATAGCATTGCATTGATAAATGCACTTAGTATACAAACAGAAAAGTTGAGAATTACCCAAAAATATTCTCTGACATAACTTCCCGCCAAAGTCGAACGGTGTTGATGTAGACTGTGGCACCGCATCGGCAAATTTGTCGGTTTTACTCATGTGTGTTATACGTTAATTAACACTTAATACGTCCATTTTATACATATATTTTAGTGTTTCTTTTTAGAATAATGATACATAGATAGAATAAGCCTAATTTTAATGTGGAGCACGAAGGTTTTACATTTCAACACTTCAATGATATTTTTCACTTTTCGCCAAAATTATTTTTCCGAATTGTTTTATTGGTAAAACCCCCGTGCTCCGATGGAAGGATGTCTTAACTTTTCTCATTGGTTGATTTTTTTCATCCAGCCAATCGAAAACCTCGTTAAAAAACGCGTAAGTGAAGGTCATGTTTGGGGTTACAATTTGGAACCGAATTTGCGGGTAACAAAAAAAAAAGGAGAAACGGAGTTACTTCCCTTGATGTTTCTTGCTAATCCAGGTAATCCGCTGTGACGGTGTTGTCTTTTTTACAGGGATCCGCACCATGATTATGAACATATCTGATAAAAATAAAGTTAATTTATTACACGATTGTTATAGACTTACAATTGATATTGTGATAGTTAATTCCGTTCTTAGATAACCATTTTGATTTATTGGAAATATGTTCTTCCATTTGGCCAAAGTAAGGGTACGGCACTGTAGCATGCATATGATATAGGAATAATGTCAGACAAAAAACGTTATAGGCTACATTAGGTAATTGAGATCAATTCTAACTACCTTCGAGCTTGTACTATCTATCTCAATTCGCCTGTCATTCACATTAAATGAGAAGCTTAATCGACATTAGCCTTGGTAAACACACGCATATATGTACACACACAATACACTACACATTTGTCAACATAAATAGCACTTACGTGAACAAGTAAGCTGTCCGATAAACCCCTGGGTTTACTGTCAATAATGTTCTCAACTGGGTTTATCGGAGATTTTAATAAATTTGTAAAATTATTGCTATACTCCCTTATTTTACGTGAATAAAATATTACTGCGGTAATATAAACTTGCATACACGTTTCGGTAACATACACGACTGTATAGAAGTTAAACTGCACATACAATTTCGGTTTTGTTGAAGGTTTGCTACCACCTGTGGATGTCTCAGCAGGTTCAGGGTTGTTTTCACATGACAAGTTTACTCCCATTAGGCGTTGACATTTTCTTTGCATGTTTGTGTTTAAGCTTTGCTGGGAACCTGCTTATGTACATGACTCTTGCTGAGACTATTTTATTTACACATTTTATCAAAACATCTATCGGAAAAATGTCCACGACATTCATAACTAAATCGTGTAAATTTAGACCATACACAGTGTGTATGTACATCCTATCCCAACAATGTGACCAGGTTTATTTAAGACAAAAACAACAACAACAACAACAACAACAACAAATAAATAAATTAAAAAAACTGCAACAGAAAAATGATGTAAAATGTTGCGCAAAGGAAACACATATTTTGGAAAGATCGGGGAACAAGGTCTACATTTCAGTAAGAGTGCCATGACAGACCATTTAGTACAGTCAAACCTCATTATAGACTCAACAGCCACGAATAGAGTGGGGTGGGGGTGGGGAGGGGAACGAAATTACACAACAGACAAACTAATCCAGTCAATTTAGAATACATTTATAAATCGACTATGAACCGGAATGAACCGGTTTAAAAGCAGTCACACATTCGGGATGAAAGTTTTGCCAGCACACCCTGTGAAATGATGATTCTGCAAGAAATTAGAATATCTGATAATGGCTACAGAAGTCGCAGAAACAGGTAGATGTAAGAGTTTTCAATAGAAAAAAATAACTTATAATTTATGATGTATTTACCTACTCAATTTGCTGCTAAAATCGAATTCCGTCTCTGGTAAATACACAAATTGCGGCTCAATTATTTATCGAAGTAAGGGCGAATTTTAGAGACAATTGGTAGCTATTTATAATAAGAGGTGTTTCTCGATTTTTCCCGACACCATGAAGTAGAAATAAAACAGAATTTACAAGTTCCTGCTTTAATATTATAAGTACGATATAAAGTAAGAATTACAAAGATTGCTTGCAATTGATGTAAAAGTTAGTTTGGCGGTTGACGATTAGTTTCAGAATTGCTGTATTTGGCGAACTTTTCATTGTATATTTAAGATAAAGATAAGATTGTATTATAGTATAATAACTTCTATCTCACACAATATTATTAAAATATCGACTTTATTACGCGATAACATACGAACTAGACAAATACCCAACGTATGTAAAATATATACGCTCAATGCAAGATGTGGTAATATCGACTAACCGGTTTTGTCTTAAAGCATCTGAACTGCTCCTTGATCATATCTATTGTTTGCCTAGCGAAAATAATTTCAATACAAGCGTCTACCTGACAAAGATATCTGACAGTTAGACGTTAGTCACCCATAACCTCTTATGACTGCCACATATTTGGCTGCCGCCTACATAAAGAATTGAATCGCGACTCATAGAAAACATTGTATTCAAGTGGGCTCATATTACACTAGAAGCATTTCTTAAAACTAGTGGTGAAAATAGCTTTATTAATTAAAGCATACCATTCCTTAAGACCAGTTAAGATTCAGATTAATACTGATGTTGACATGAACTCTTGTTCACACTTAAACCATTACTTGTTGCGACGCATTGTGTAACGACGTATACCCGCCCGATATACACTGGTTATTTATTATTTTGTTACGTACTTGAAGATTAAACAAACATTAAATTAACACTGTATTGGATAAACACAAGATCTGATTATGTGTTCGAGTGAATATACCCGTACATGTGACAATGAGAACCCTTACATCCTACATACCTCAGGGTTACAGCTGGCTGTTGATTATTCTAAAAAAAGCACATATACACACATATGAGCGCCCACAAATAGTTTTCTTTACCATCTCTGAAAAGCTTATGCAGACAAGCAACACAATACACGCTTGTTTGTAAAACCCATCGTCATGAGTGTTTTGCACATATACATGTGCGTCTAATTGAAGTTTATAGCCTCTAAAAGCGAACCATGTGTTAAATGTGTGTTCACATTTAGAAATGCAATACAACGTAATGACACAATAGTGTTATGTTAATTTTAAGTTGAATTAATATGTATCCCGATTTCTACATTGCAATTATGTTACGTCGTTAAAAATATGTAATGACTTATTAGTCAAGATAAACATATAAGGTATGAACTCATCATACACATATTTTGCAGGCTGTATACTAGATATACAATCGATTGTATTACCTTACTGACTACATCTATAGCAACTGACTAGATACATGTTTATTTCCCTTTTCAATGTTCTTAAACTGCCGTTTTATCGCTAACCAATATTCTGACCCTTTTGTTGCTAAACTTGTATTTTCCGAATGTTTTGATGTATATGCTATTCTGGATATTTATAACAACTGTTTTCACAAAAACAACAACATATAATCTTAAGGGTATGCCAACATAGTAAAATAAGCATTGTATTGCCTATCCATTCATGGAACTATGCTCTATCGGCAACACATCTTTATTGTGTGAGTAAATTCATCACAATAAAGTTATCAATATATTATGTAGACACACATTGTGTAATTACTTTGCTCATCGTTAGTTGATAAAATATATATAACTAATTTAATCATGTATTACTATCTCAATTGATTAATAATGTAACCAATCTTTCACTTGTGTGCGGGTGCCCAGGGCTGCCAAGAGCGTTTGGACTTCTTACACGTTCACATAGTCGGCAGATCAGATGCGGCGTTAATAACAAAAACAGAAGGAAGTTGAAGTGGTAAAAATATGTAACACTTAATAACCACTCGCAACACTTTGGCAAGTTCTACGTACAAGATTTATGTGGATACCGCCGAGGTGTTACAAATGGCATAATAGCTACAACAACAGCCCATTGCCAAATTTTCAACGCATTCAATAAAGGGTTCAACGCTTCAGCTCGGATGTTCATAAGTAGAAGTAGGGTCATATTTAGGGATTTGTTCACTTTTTAGTTATAAGTTTATAGGCCTGTCTAGATACCCATAATCAACACATGACTTATTATTGCTATTCATAACTGCACATGTCAACAATCATAGTCGTTAAGCAAGTCTTAAGGAAGACGTTTTGAAACTGTTTATATGAAACTGGTAACTTAATATAGCTGACCTAAAATGGCGAAACACCCATTCATTTTACTCCAGAAGGAAAAAAAGTCGTCATTAATGACACTACAACAAATACATTTCTGAAAATGATTAAATGGTATCAATACTATGAGACAAACAAGACTAAGTAAGTAATATAACAATACATACCTTTGTGGCAGAAATCAATTCTTATAAGACGGTAGAACACTCCGTGAGTCCACAGTTGTTGTTAGGCAAAGTGACACCTATCGAGCACCTGCTACATATATATCACAGACTACTTGAGGGTAGCAATCACGCCATATTAATTCATTCTTCCTTTGATCGCTGTCTACATCTATTATTAGCAACGCGCTGAGGCGCAACGCCCATATTTGGAATGTTTACTGAACTTCGCACATTGGGGAAGTTTGTTTTGATGACTTCGATAACCCTGATCAATACGTGCCCTTATTTGGCAAACGGTGTTCTATTTGTATCTATTTGTGTATATGTGTGTTTATTTGTGTGTGCTTTTATTTATGTGTTTGTCCGTCAGTCTGCCAGTCTGTCAGTATGTATGTCTATCTGTCTGTCTCTCTGTCTGTCTATCTGTCTTTCTGTCTGTATGTTTGTATGTATGTCTTCTGGTCTGTCTGTCTGACTGTCTGTATGCATGTCTGTGGCAAACGGCCAGAAAATGAGAGTTTTTTTATATAAAACTGCATTAACTTTGAATGAAAATGTTAATATATACCATGTGTACCATTGCATGTTCATGCCTATTTATAGTTAGGAATGCTTCTCCGTACCCCCTTCGATGATCGGACTACATGTTAACAAATTGATATTATCTATTTGACACAATACAGACCACAGCCAGAAATAGATTATTTTGAACGACCCATAAACGACCGTAAAATCTTACTTTAGATGAAATGTTTACACAACATTTAAAGATACCCACAATATATACAGGTTTTTTGTAAGCTTCGCCTAGATTTAGAAAGATTTAGAAGGATCATTTCAAGCGCTATCAAACTATATTGGATTGTATTATATTTCTGAAAGAAAAACAATCACGCAGCGCGTTTTAACTTCATAAAATTGTTTTATTAAAGCAAGAATGTGAGCATATCATAACATGTATGGCAGGAAAATGTACAAATAAAGGTTTTTGATTGGTTATTCCTTAATCAACATTTATTACGCATAAAACGAACAACAGCATCAACATTCTAAGGAATGATTGGGCCAGTATGCATCAAGGATGCATTTGTCGTGTCACCTCTATATGCAAACCGAGCAAATATATTTTTTCTATAATTATTCATTCATGGCACCATTCATTAAAACAGAAAATACCAGTTTTGTATCCTGGCTTTCATTATAAAGTTGATAATAATGCTGTGCAAGGTAAACATTGGAATATATTATTATGGTCCGTATTGTTGGTGATGTAGAGACATGATTTAATTTGTCATTTGACTATAGAGAAGAAAACAATCTTGCACAAAGTCGGGAAACTGTTATATGTCAAAGACGACTTTGACCAGTCTGTTATTACAATGACTAAACCAAATTCGACTGGATGAAAAGAGTAATGTAGTCGGTGTCGATTTGGAAATAAGCATACTCTGTGAAGTATGTTCAACATGCTAAACAAACTTACGGCATTAGTAATAGTAGTATTAGTAGAAGTAGTAGTAGTAGTAGTAGTAGTAGTAGAAGTAATAGCAGTAGTAGTAGTAGAAGAAGTAACAGCAGTACTAGTAGTAGTAGTAGTAGTAATAGTAATAGTAGCAATAGTAGTTGTAGTACTAGTAGTAGAAGAAGTTGCAGTTGTAGTAGAACTAAGATAGAAGTAGCAGTAGTGGTAGTAGCAGTGCTTGTAGTAGAAGTAGAACAAGTAAAAGCAGTAGCGGGAGCAGCAGTAGTAGTAGCAGTAGTAATAGTAGTAGTAAAAGTAAAAGCAGCAGAAACAGTAATAGTAGTAGTAGTAATAGCAGTAGCAGTAGTAGTAGAAGTAGTAGAAGTAATAGTCGTAGTAGTAGTAACAGTAGTAGTAGTAGTAGTAGTAGTAGTAGTAGTAGTAGTAGTAGTAGTAGTAGTAGTAGTAGTAGTAGTAGTAGTAGTAGTAGTAGTAGTTGCTGTCATCACTCTGCCAGTTTTAGGATAATATCGCTCGCTGAAACTTCGGCAGAGCCAGTGTATAGTCCATGATTAGCCAACCATTTCATCTATATATGGTATGCTGATAGGACTTACCGTTTTGGCACAATTCACAATTTGAGGTACCAAGGCAAATGCTTTATGTCGTTAAACTTATATGGTTGTAAAGCTGCATAGAACCCTTCGCCACAAGCCATTTCAATATACCTGAAACCTATACTGAAGTACGTGCATGTACACTCCGTCTCCATGGTAGATAACAGGTAAAGTTGGTGCTTGTGTAAACACATTTTGACTCGAAAATGTCATTGTATAGTCATATTAAGTTCTTCAATTTATGTTTATTCGTAACGTGTATAATTTTTCAGAGAATCCGCCTGTATATAGATAAACTTACCAGAAAACTTATGTGACATACCTGCACAGTCCTGACCTGCATCGTCTCATAGTTGACTGATGCAAATTTTCATTAAAACACTCATATTTTCATTACAGTTTCCAAGTGTCATAACTCTGGTATTTTTAGGAATTCATCGCTGGATCTTTATCAGTGTGAAGTCCTTGATTAGCCAAACAGCTTAGTTACTGTCACTCTAGTAATCAGAGCAACGGTTTAGCAACAGTCTACAATTGAAAGACACTTGTTACTTTGTTCGAAGAGCTAAGCATGCGTGTCTTGTTGTATGCTGTTTGTAACTGCTGTTGAGTTCACTTCTCACTGGTAATATGCACATTACATGGGCTGATATGGTTTCAGGAGGACAACTATGTTAACCAAGGTACTGTTGTCATTTGATAAGGTAAATGCCGTGCTGGTTAAAGGTGTAATCTTAAACTCATGACTAAATCATCGAAGATATAGCTAGGAGACGTAAAGGTCTTTCTTCAACAAATATATCAATAAAGCATATTGATATAGTGTGTTCAGCATTATTTGTTGATTATTCAGTACAAACTGTCTACCTTTGACATTCGGTTTACTTCCGGTCGTGATGTTGTTGCATAACTTTGCTTCAGGTTCAAAGGTATACAATAGGTTAGCATAATAATATTAATTGGTTTATGTACACTGTATCGATATTAAATGAGGACAGGCACATTCTAAAAAGCTGAAGCACATAGAAAATGTTATGTCCTTGAGGCAAGTAAGGAGAAATTATCGTTAAGTTATGCTATGATAATATTCAATGAGTACAGGCGAATGTCCTTAATGATATCAATTCAGACCTCGTTTGGAATCGAAGATAAGCAGACTACTATCTAAATTAGGCATTCAGACTAAATGAGCATTATTTGGACGAAAATAAATAAAATATAAAATGAACCAAATCATATGAACCAACATGTGTTACACTTGAAGGGGTAGGTATATAACTTGAAAAACTGCTGATTTTTGTTTGAAACTTGCTTTTAAATAAAAAAAATCTAATCAACTTTTTAAAAATATAGTTTATTTATATTAGGTATATTATATTTTACATACCCTCCTATCAAAATTCCATAATGGTTGCCATTGAAACTATTAGTTGTCATAAAGCCCAAATTAGTTTTTAGAACATTGTAGATCCGGCTTCAAGACGCCCTAACGAACATTTTGGTATCCATGAAAAAAGTCTAAAGGGGTTATGGGGCGCACGCGGTAACCATTTACAGCTGCCGGACTATTAGTTGTTATCGCATATGATAGAAAATCAACAACAAAAACAACAGAAACTTCTATTTAGCATCGTTAACAACGCAACATGGACATACACGCGATTTGTTCTTGATCAAATAGAAATACTAACAATTATAAGAAATCGAACAATGACCCATGCACAATGCAGTAGTCGGAAGCCGAGTCCAGAAGCTTAGAAAAGTATTTATGACGGACGCATTGTTGGATCGCTAGAATCTCCCATGCGCTTGGATATACGGATGCCTTAAATGTAAAACAAATACAATAAAGGATAAGAAAACTCAATACACGCATCGCCAACAATAATTTCTTGAATTTAACTGAAATCATAAAATAACAAGTAATCATTTTTGCTCAACGGCAATCAATCACTTTCAAATGAAAAACAGTCCGTTCTATTGTAGGATTGGTGGGATTCTCGATTCACTGTGTACTCCTCTCTCTTCTAAACACTATGTGGACATTGCTTTTCAATGACGTTACTACCTTCGTCATAACCTGTCAAATAGACCAGTTATCTTTTCGGTGCTTGTATTTGAGAAAGTCACTAGGAAGTGTGAGGTTAGAGCTCTGTAAAACCTGTTTAAGCACACCAGTCGGTCCGACTGCCGACTGCCCTTTCCAAGACGGTAACTATCAGATTGTTCTTTTTGGTTCATGACTCATCACGGGTGTGTTGAATGGGAATACCTTTGTTCTGTGCCTTTTTATTTTGTTTATATTTTGCAATGCTCTTATGATTTCTTATTGTTATTGTATTACAATTTTGGGAACTGATATAATTGCACATTTATATTCAACTTCACCATATGATGTATTAAATCGGTTACATTAACAATTATTTAAGCCAAACTTACGAAAAGGTATCTTTTATAAGGAGTTATTGTAAATTTCGATTTCAGTCAGTAACAAAAAAAAAAAAAAAAAAATAGAAAAATATCGCTAAGAAAATGGCTATGTGACAAATACTTAAACTTTATAAAAGTGAATTATGTTCCTGTTGTATTTATCATGAAGTGTTTTCTTAGATACAAACGAACGGAATTCGATTCAAATGGTGAATATTTTACGCGATTTTTATTGCAATTCTGTGTTTGTTGCAATTCCCTTTTCAAAGTGCAGCCAGTATTGCAATAACTTTGTTGCATTTTCTTAATTCTGGAAACTGTTACAAGTACATTATTATATCATAAAATGATTAAAGCAATGATAAATATATAATATAAACCATGTTTAAGTGCATTATTATATAATAAAATGGTTAAACTTATGTTAAATATATAATACAAACCATGTTTAAGTGCATAATTGTATCATAAAATGGTTAAACCTATGTTAAATATATAATACAAACCATGTTTAAGTGCATTATATGTTTAAGTGCATTATTGTATCATAAAATGGTTAAACCTGTGATTAATATGTAATATAAAACATGTTTAAGTGCATTATTATATCATAAAATGATTCAACCTATGGTGAATATAAAATATAAAACATGTTTAAGTGTATAATTATATAATAAAATGATTAAACATATAATGAATGTGTAATATAAACCATGTTTAACCAAAATATACGAATTTGTAAGATGCATTCAGTGGCAATGAAAGTAAACACACTCAAAGCAAATTGCATACAATATCTTTATTGCATAAAAGATACAGAAGTGATCAATACAAGATTTCTCTGTTTTATAGAATATAACAATAATATCAATATGGTTGACAAAACACAAACATTATAAATGCTGCAATGACAGCCTTAGTAACTGGCAAAAGGAAAATAATCTCTTGCTTTGTTTTTACACAATTTCCTATCCTTTTTGAAAGAAATGCGTGGGTTATCTCTCTTTTCAGCTGAAAGTGTTTTCTAAATATTAAAATACCTTCCTGGTTCATAAACAATTTTATTCACTTCAAAAATATGTAAGTTTGTTGTTTGTTTTTTTTTTTTTTTGTGTTTTTGTTTTTATTTTGACTTTGAAGTACATCACAATGTCCAATTGTGGTCCTTTGATAGACATCGAGCTATTTTGGCACAGGAAGACCGCAGACAATTATCTTGGTAGAACCACTGGCACAGGGAATGACATCTGGAAGAATTCCTACATTAATTACTTCATCCGACACGTCACTTAAACCCAAGTCGGCGATTCTACCAGTACGTCACAGGCACGCCTAGATGGTTTATTGTTAATTTTAGTATTATAAAATTAAGACATTTTAATAAAAAAAATAACTTACATTAATGATGTAACCTGATTATTTTGTTAATGGTTTAAACTTAAATTACAAAATACTACCAGCATAGGTAATTATGAACAAGGGAGATAATTCAATTCACGTTTGCACGTTAAGAGTAACGTCCCTGCAAATATTAATAAATGAAACTGTTTAATTCACATCTTTAAATAACTACGATATTAATAGGCTGCAATTATCTCGCTTAATTATTTTACAACTAATTGGAACGCTTCGGATAATTCGGGAATCACATGTATGACGGGAAAAGCCCGCGAAAATAAACATGTCGGGTGCTTATGACGTCATCAAAACAACAAAGATAAATGTTGCGTTACCTCCATTGAAAATGCAGAATAGTTGTGTATCCATCGAGATATCGATAACTTAACGTGTGTAGAATGAAAATACCAAGTACACTACACTTATCTCATTTTAAGAACATGACGTACCCTTCCGGTGAACAAAAAGATCGTGATTCTGTAAGTATCATTGCACCAGAAACATTCGAGGAATGGTTCTGCCGAGGATGGAATTACCCGAGGAGTTCCAATTGAATTATGAATGCTTTTAATTGAAACCACCAACAACATGTGACAAATACGAACAGGCAATGTTACATGTTATAAGAGACAATTATATGAACAATTATTGTGCTAAGTTATACTGTTTGTGTTAAAAGTTTAAATGGTCTAAGGTGAAAATAATTGGTTTTAATTAGTTTTAATTAAAGTTGCAAGATATTCTCTGCGAACAAGTTTTATATGTTAGTAACAGGCAATATTGGCCAGATTTGCCTAATTATAGGCACTATACAATACCTGCATACTGACATAATTTTAGCATGCTAAGTTCGTAAATAAGGCACATTCATTGCAATTTAATCATCAATCATATGCCGTTTGAAGAATTATATTTATAAGTGTTTGAACAAATAAGTTTGCCAGCATACATTATTAATTATAAATGGCATATGAGAGATTTTAGCAACACATTATGACTACAATAGAAATTTCAGATCTTATTTTTAATTAAACGTCCACGCCATTATAATGATTGCAATAATTTAACTGTCCCATGAACAGTCATGAGCAGATACTGTCAATATAAATGCATGTGATGTTTGGTTGTTGAATATCCAGCGGTGATCACACTATTGAATAATCAACAGCATTTATATTAAAAAAATATAACCACATCACAATACGAATGTGAACATTTGAATACAAATTTGTGATCACAATAGTATTTTTCATTGGTAATCACACTATTAGATATTAAATTGTCATTACAATATTGGATAAACAATCGTAATCGCAATATTGAAAATCCAATGGTAATCTCAATACTGCCTATTCAATGGTAATCACAATATTAGATAAACAATCGTAGTCACAATATTGGTTATTTAATCTTAATTTCTAAATTGAATATCCGACAGTAATTACATACAGTACCAAACCAATGTAATTATTATTAAATATTCGATGTTAAACACACAAGTGAATGTTTCTTTACTGAGATACCAGTGTTAGAAGTTATAATTAATATACAATAGTAATCAAATATTTAAGACTAAAAAAGTCACACTAGTGAATAACCAAAGATTATACCAAGATCAAATTTACAACAATAACTAAAAGAGAATCGGAACGTTTAAAGTTTCCATTTAATAATCACTGGGGAAAATATATAAAAAACAGTAATGACCACTTGTACTTTTGCACATAACCAACAAATAAACAAAACATAATGGTCTCTTATGATAAAAAGAAACAACTTGTGGACATTATACTTGCAAGTTCAAGGTCATATACTGAAAATAATTAATTGTTAAAGCACATCAATCTTTTAGATTCTGGTTTTGGCTGCTATAGGTATTTACAATTTGAATATATATTCCCTCTGACTTATATAGTGCACATATTTAAACTAAGGCATTATCATTTTTTGCTTATACAATGGCCATGTAAAATGTATTTACATCAAATTACTTACATACTTTAATTACATACTTTGATTACATAATTTAATTCCATGTATAAACATAGTAAAGAATTTGAAAGGTTCTTCAATGCTTCTCACCATAGATTTAATATATAAAAATACATATATACAAAAAGGAAGTTTTAACTCGATCAACAAAGGCAATCCTTAACATTTTTGGTCATCATGTGTATGGCATTGTAGTGAAGTCATAATTAACTAATTAGCAAACAATAATTAAATATGTTTTTTAATAAATTAACAAAGTTATGACGATGATAATATTTATGCAAGATTTTGTTGATACTATTATGTACAATTTGAGAATAATGATCATAAAAGAGAAAATATGCAAATATAAGATGATCCCACTAAATAACTGTTTATACAAATAGGCTCGTGTTTTAGACATATTTAAATATATGAGTGTTACTTATTATAAACTGTACACAACAATGAACAATTGAGCAAATTAATGTTTCATAATGAGAACTAGAGAAAACTGGAAATAATTCTAATAGAATTTGCACTCATCAAAATATTCCATATTTGTTTATGGAACAAAATATGTATCGTATATTAAATGATGAACCTAACATGGTTGCTTGGTAGGATTTTTATACTTAGAAAAATCTCATGAGTAACCATGAGACACAGAATTTCGCCGGACACAGAATATTGCCGGGCACTAATACCGCCCTCACACAGAATATCGCCGGACATCTAGTATCTCCAGGACAGGGAATATCACCCGGACACAGAATATTGCCCAGACACAGAATATTCTCCGAACATTGAATAGCTCACCCAATCACAATATCGCTTCCCGACAGAACACTGTCCAGTCACAGAATGTTACATTGACACCGAACATCGCCCTAACACAGAACATTGCCCAGACTCAGAATCTCGCCTGGACAGGGAGTTTCGCCTCAACACACCACTTACCTCTACAGAATTTTGCCCTAACAGTATGCTCAAAATCAAGTGATATGTGCTACTTGTTTACTCAATTATATAATATATAAAATACTCAAATACTATGTCATTTTCTGGCCAATCATGATGCTTTAAATAAATGACACACACACAACATCATCTTATGTTGAATGTTGTGTGTGTGTCATTTATTTAAAATGACATTTTGCGCAGGTACAAAAATATTATTTATATTTATGAGCTGTCATTATATATATGATAATGATATCATTTTTTTTGTACATAATAATGAATTATCTTGTATCCCTGCTATGAATAATATTAAAGGGAATTAACTTTTTTATATAATGAAAACATATTCAGATCCATTTTTATCATACTTAAATGCTTTTACACTTGTATTTCTAAGACAAGGATCAATTCACCCGATGACTGGACACAGTCTCCGTTGTATAGTCATCACAAAATCTGACATACAGGTAGCTCAATGTCAGATATAACTCCATAATCTGTATAATAATATAAAAGATTCACGCATTATTTAGTTGGCGACTTTCCTGGTTTATGAGCCTTACAATATGCTAGGCAGTCCATGTGGATTGTTTTTGTTTTTGAAATGCATCTCAGTGACCAATTAAGATAATTATAGCGTCATCCAGCTTTTTGAAAACCCCAGACTAATGTCTGGGTAGAACCACTGGTGTACCGCAAGTCAGCTGGAAGAAATTCCCACTTTAAATACTTGGCCCCAATCGGGAATTGAACCCACGTTGTGAGCGGCTTAGCAGTAAGAGGAGTTACAAAGAGGCTATTCAAACACTAGGCTATGTGTGCCCCCACCCTTTTGGCTTGATTTTTACCTCTTGATACACTGCTGTTCTACATTTCTGAAAGGATAACAATGGATAGCCCCCCACCCCCCCATAGAAACACCATGCCAAGTCAGGTGAAGTAAATAAAAGGTTTATGGTTATATTAGTTTAGAAACTTCTGAATTCTTCATCATACTCACAAGGAATGTTTATATATTTTCCATTGTAATTATTATTGCACCATATTAATTGTTATTTCTGGCAGCCGATTTCTGAATTACTCAGAAATCTGTATCATTGCATATATTATCTGACACATATATTTCCTCATTCATACTCCAAGATTTCTTGAATTTCATCATCTGTTACTTTTTCCTTAGCTCGTTTCTCCCACAATTTTGACATAGCAAAAATTGCACCCGTTTTAATTTTTGGTGCTTTTCTTTCATGATCTGTGTCGATATCATTTCCTTTCTTCATAGCAGAAGAGCTACTTACACTTGCTTTTGATTGGCTGTTAGATGTGGTTGGCTTAGTATTGTTTGGAACATTTTTATTGGTTGAGAGGAATGGGAATTTGCCACTGGACTTACCGGTCTATTCACATTGTTTGCTGAGAGATTAATATGCATAGTTTGTTTCACTTTTGAACTAGTGCTTTGTCCATCTGAACTTTTCACATTTGTTGCAATTTGAATGTTTGGTATTGGAATAGTTTGCTTATCAACGGAGGACTGTGCACTAGATAACCCCTGTGCACCACTAACTTGTTTTGGCATGTTCGGTACTTGTTTGATCTGCTGTCCAGTAGTAATGGAGGTAGCTCGACCAGGATTAGAAGCTGCTGAGTTGGTTACCACAACAACACGTGACCGTGGATTATCCTCATTCGGCTCTCGAAGTTTCTCTAGTTGTTCTTTGGGTACACTCCTAGCCGTGATGCTGTGGATCTGTTAATGTTGCGGAAAGAAAACAACTGTTAATTTTGTTTTCATAACAATAATTAATAGTAACCAGGGAAACAATAATGATTGCTTCAATAGGTTTTTCATTTGGAAAGCATCATGACATATTCAATAAGTACTACATTCCAATAGTAATTTAAAATTTCATTTAACCTTTTTGTTGTTTTGTTTACATTTTTCTAGTCCTGCACACAGTCTAGCCTCTATACACCAAGCTCTAAGACATATGACATGCCCCACTAGCAGCAACAGTTCTCAAAAGAGATTTTGGCTAAAGCACATATTTTGACCATTAAGACACTTGCCGCAACAAATATCAATTGCGATTTTGGGTCAAGCACATACTTCAAACCCTTGCAGCAACTGTTCTGTATTGGGATTTTGGCTCAGGTTAAAATGTTGACCACATGCAGCAACAGTACTCAATTTAGATTTTGGTTAAAGCTCAAATGATGACCATTTGCTGTAGCAGTGCTCTATGGAGATTTTGGATCAAGTTTAAGATTTGATCACTTGCATCAACAGTTCTCTTCTGAGATTGTGGCATAATTTGAATATTTTTATACAACAAATTCAGTCAAGTCAAGAATGCGTTTCATTAAACTTTGTACATTTTTTTTTATTTATAAAGAACTGTACGAATGTGTACAAACATTCGTAAGAAGCTCGTAAACGGAATTCGTACATCTAAGATTTTAGCCGATATAAGAAGTTTAGTGAAACGCAGCTCCGGTGTATAAACATATTTCTGATAGTTCACATATACTAGTAATCAATGATGACATTGGAATTAAATATACTAATTTTTGTTAACATATTTTGTTTGTTGATTTTTGCAAAATTAAAAGATGCTAATAAATTCATTCAGGTTATTTTTTGGCAAAGTATTCAATATCTTAACACAGGGAAAGTGGACGAATGTATATACAACTTTTCACTTCGTAAAATCACCAGTCTCTGCATTCTGAAAATAAAATAGAAGCGAAAAGTGTTATCTTAGGGAATATAACAACTATCTATGACAAATAAAAAAATGCTAGCGAGAGCCACAAGGCAAACTATATTGTCCACATCTACAAAATAAATGCTAGTTTGCATAAACATATGATCTACATGTGGTTAAGATAAACACGTTGAAAATGTTTGTTTTGTTTAAGAAACAATTAAGATTAAAGTTAGTTTGGTGCCAGAGAATATGTCTGCCAATAATTAAGTGCTTATCTTTAGAGTGGGATACACTAGTTATGTGTTTGGAATAATCTTACCTATATGTACATGTGTACAAGTATATAATTTACATGTAAAATCAGTAACATTAACCATGAAAGTGTCTTTTAATCAGCTCTATTCAATAAATCTCACTTAAGGTCATATCGGTCATACCCATCGGCGAACTATAGCAAATACCCTATGCCCAGTCTGGTGGAAGCTGTCCTGGTATGTAAATGTGTTTTGTTTTAGTCACATCGTATCGACACAATTATGGTGACACTTTCATGGCATGCTTTACGGTAACATTGAACCAGTATCTTGACTAGAAGGCCTAGCATATGTAAACAAAATTGATCTTGATCAACAGTATGGGATTTGAATGCCCATTCACAATGGTTTCTTGATGATGTGTTTGTTTGTTTTTGTTACATTGCACCAATACAATTATAGTCAAATTGGCGATGACGAGCTAATTATTGGTGGAGAAAGACCGTATGCTTATGTCTGGATAGAACCATCGGCACACCGCAGGTTAGCTGAATATGGTGAGAGGCTGACGAGTTACAAGTCAGCGACATTAAACGCTCAATCACGAGCGCCCCAGTTTCTCAATGAAGAAAACAAAAACACAAACGTAGTTTGAGACAAAGGCTGTTATGTTGTACATTGATAGATATTTCTTACATTACCTTGCTGTATACATGTAGTTCAGTAACAAGGGACAGTGTCATATGAACAGTTAATCATTACAACTTAGACATCTCTTTTAATTTTGAAAAAAAAATACTTTAACAAATCTATTATTCTAGAGATTGACTAAGAAACATAGAAACATATCTTATATCAAAACAATATTTCAAGTTGTGGGATAATTCCTAAGTCTTAGTAAAAAAGTATGATTATTTATCAATACACAATCAGCAATTTGTACGTAACTCCTCCCCCAGATGGTAGTTTGAAAATATCTACCCAGTCTCACACCTACACCTGGAAAGTAGGTCAACTAATAACCATGTAGTTTACACTTGCATTGGTAAAACTTCTTATGTAAACATTCCTAACTAACACTTTAGCAAACAACGTTTGCTTTTCATAAACACTGCATTTAACTGCTCCATGTAAATGAATATCTCCTTGTATTTAATTGCTTCATATAATAAACATCCCATTGCATTTAATTGTTCCACGTAATAAACCTATTCTTGCATTTAATTGTTCAATTTATTATAAACATTTATTTTCTTGTCTTCAATTGTTCCATGTAAAAATATCTTCTTCAATTTAATTGTTCCATGTTATGAGCATCTTCTTTCATTTAATTGTTCCATGCAATAAACATATTGTTGCATTTAATTGTTCCATGTAAAAATACGTTCATGCATTTTATTGTTCCACGTAAAAACATCTTGAATTTGATTGTTCCATGTACATTATTTAGGTAACGGTAATATATCTTTATGATGTTGAGTTACGTAATAGAAAACATAAGCTATAATTACAATGCTTATGTATATGAAAAATAAGTTATTTGGAGTAGAGTCGTTGTTTATGTATGTTATGCGCACATGGGCGATGTTTGTCATAAAAGTATGTTTCGCATGCTATAAAATTGACCAACAAAGACCGAAAACAATTAACTGCAATATAGTTTACGCATAAGTATGGGCTCATTACTAGCATTATAGAAAGACAATATGTGACTCAGTATTGGAATTAAAATTGGAGTAAACATTTTCTAAAGGTTGGATTAAAGTCTAAACTAGCCTCTAGAAAATTCACATCAAATAAACTGTAAATCAAAAGCAGCAAATGGAAACTGGAAGCATTTGTTAAATTTGCAAAAAGGACGGCAAAACTACAATAATATAAATGTTACTCACACATACACATTTCATAGCTGGAAACCTTTCAACCATTCTCCACTTATCTACGCAAGAATCAAATGAGCTGCAATTGCTGAAATCCTCATTATTTTATTAATTCTCCCTTTCCCCGTATATATAGATCAATCAAAACAATACGGACCTAAGTCAGAACACCAAATCTCAATCAGTACCAAACAGAACCTTTTCTAAAGAGTGTATTTTATTTTAGCAAAGTTATAGCTTCTCAAATGTTGCTTGGACGGTTTGTGTAGATCATTAAAAAGCAAACAATGCATTTATAGTTACGGTTTGTTCAATATAAAAACCTTGGTAAACAGCAATGTTATTGTCAGTGCAAGAACAAGATCAGATATAGAGTAATAGAATAAATATAAGTCCCCAGAAAGATGGCATTTCAAAAAATGAAGTAAACTTTGAAATAAGTTTTTTTTAAAAAGCTAACAAATTTCAAAAAAAGTGTTATACATTTTAAGAAGCATACATAATTCTTTACATAAAACGTTTTAATGGTGATCAGAAAAATAAATCTTAAAACACATGTTGATTAATTCTATATTACCAAGTTTTTTCTTGAAAGATTTGAAATACAAACGTCTAAATACATCTTTACAAACAGGTATAGCCCATTGCCTTATACATACGCCATTTGATGTCTGCCCCGTATTATTCATACACACGTCATATTACGCTTCTCGTATAAGTCATAAATTGGCGATTTCGCGTCCATCTTTTTTAAAGCTTAAACGGTAAAATATATTGGCTGTGTAAATACTTAACATTTCAACAAATAACAAAACTAAAATCGGTTGATAAATTTCATGTCAGAATAAGCTTTAATAGGGAGAGAATGTGTCAGTGGTCCGGTTGGTTTAGTCAGTAAAGCATTCGTCCCTTTTGCAAAGGGCCCCAGGTTCCGGACTGACTGCACGTATTTCTCCCTATGTTACAATGGCGCCCAATGTAAATGACGCACGGTCTGTATGTTACAAGTGCTTGACAGGTTATTGTGGGTTGCAAGAAGAGCTAATGTTCTGTCGAACTTTGAAGACAAACTTCAAGTTCCCCGGGGTGTATGTAGCTGTTTGATGTGAGGAGAATGTGTAATTGGTTAACTCAGTCGGTAGAGCAAGTTCAAGTCCCAACCTTGCTGCACATTGTTATCACTTTGTTACATGTGTGTGATTTTTAGCTGGGATTATGGACTTAAAGTGGAAGTCTTCCAGTTAACTGGTGTGTCAGTGGTTCTACCCAGATAGTTGTCAATAACCTGATGTTCTTATAGTGATTAACATAACTGCAACTACAGTTAAGTGTTCCATCTAAACATTTTCTTTAGGTCTTCCTCTACTTTAAAAGTTATATGTTGGGCATTGGATCCTTTGAGTGTACCGGCAATGGATTATTATGTCAATTTAATGAAAATAACATAGCACACATCTATTTGTGTTTATTTTATTTCATCTGAACTGCTTTATAGATAAATATTACTTAGTGCCATATCTAAGAGAATTAGCATATCACTGCATTGATGGCGTTTGGTAAACACAACCAACTCACTAGAAAGCTAGACCAGGATATGCGAGCAGTGATGGCAGATGCTTGAATCATTTGAGTTGATTCTACTTGATTTCATTTTTTCTTAACAATTCAAAAGTATATTTTTTTTAGAAAAAATATTGTAGTAACTAACTGTGCTCTTAGTATCAATGTCGTCCTACGTTGGTAGCTAAAGAACCCCGAAAATGTTTGGCTATTACTATTTGGGCAGCTGAGGTCAGCTTCAAACATTCTCAATTAAAGTATTTTTACCCGGACTGGAAATCGAGCCCATGTGGAGAGAAGCCATGGTCAAAACGGAGTCAGAAAAGTTAGGCTCCTTATCCATGTACAACCCTTATATTTTGTTTTTGCTTGTAATGAACACATTGGTTTTGGGAAGATTATGACTGTCCAATTTTATAAATGGAGAAGCATATAAAACATAACTACAAACACATGTACACTAACTACATGAATATGTATACAGATGCAAAGTTGCAGGCGTCTGCTACTTAAGTCGTCTTTTAGTAATTTGGCCACAGTTAAGCGTAGGAACCTGACACATAAAACCACTGATCTACATTTTTATGTTATATATTTTATATGTCAGGTCTTCACAGCATGGTATACACAATAAAGGCAGCAGTATATCTGATTAAGGTGAAACCCGTCGCCGGATAACTGAAAAACTGTTGGTGGGACGATACAGACTTTTAAGTTTAATGCAACAAAGTGACCTGACATCTCTCTACAAAAAAACAAAACATTAACAAACTAGCTAATCTGGTTTATATTATTTTTAGTAGTTCAGAAAATGTATGTTAATGCTATTAATGGATTGGATATCGAGTTTTGATTCTAGTTATATAGTAGCACCAAACACCAAACACATGTGCACCGCAGGATAGTAAGTCGGGGTCTGCACTGTGTGTATGACAGAGGGGGGATTTACAGTAACACGTTCGCTGTGCAGCGGAGGGTTAACTTAATAAAGGCATAATCAATCTACGGAGGTGGCAATACATATAAAGAATGCTTGCACATAGTATTTCTTATACCTCAGCCATTGCTGTAACCATGCATACTCTACTTAGCCCTCTGACATCACTCCAGTCCCCTTTTCACCTACTACGCATCCGATTGCCCAGCTTCCATTGTTTGCATGGCTTATCTTTAATTTCAGTTGGTTTCACAATTGACGACAACTTAATAAACATGAAAGTCAGATTAACACAAATGCATAAGTCTAGAGACAATGTATAAATAATGTCAAATTGGTGAAAATTGCAGAAAACGTTACAATAGCCAACATCATTTCTTTAAAAAGTTACACATAAATACACTTAATTATTTGCTACTTTAGGTATTTAAAAGCAGGGATTTGTCACTGTGGGCATCGGTTCTGCAATAAAGTTTGGGAGAGTTACAGTCCACATTATACATGCAATTCAAAATATATACAACAAACAAGGCAAAACAAACATAGGAAAGAAATACCTAAAACATTTTATACTATATTAAATAGACAATATATGATGCCAGATTCACATTAATTCACAAGTAAGCTGGCCAATTTGAATTGTGGTCCCAATATATTAAGACCAAATATAACTACTGATATAATACCAATATTTGGTGCCAGGATTTAAATTAGTGCAATAATATTGAAATAACTATTGCCCTGTATGCTAGCTTGCACATGCATTAGCGATCGTATGTATGCCAGTTTGTTTTGTCAGAATATTAGGTCAGATTAATGTATAAATGCCAAAGCCAAAAAAACAACAAACAATAATACTTATTTCTAATCATGGCCTATACCATATATTGTTTGTACTATGTATATTAAAAAAAACGTAAGCAAATGTGATAAATATGGAATTATTAATTAATATATTTATATAAATATCTTTTATTGCAAGTATGTTACTCAGGTGCCTTTCATTTCAAAGCAGAAACTAATGACAGCCAAAGACAATGTTCTTCTATCAAATGAGTTGCAATATTATCCCAAAAGGCGCAACAAAAGAAGTCTCCGTTTATAGTGCGTGTATATGTGGGTATGTGTGTGCGTGTGCGTGTGTGTGTGTGTGTGTGTGTGTGTGTGTGTGTATGTGTGTGTGTGAGTGTGTATGTGTAACGTGTTCGCAAATATGCTAAAATTAGAACATGTTTTGGTATTATAAAATAAATAAAACTTGAATGTAAATGTTAATAGATTCTAAGTGCGCCAGAATATGTTCATGCTTATTTAAGAACCTAGACATGCTTCTCGGTGCGCCCTTCGATGTTCGGACAGCGTGTTAACAAACTAAACAGTCTATAGCAAGAAATAGTTTATCTTGAATGACCCTTCGAATATGCACGGTAACATCTGACTTTAGGTTCAATGTTTAGACAAAATTTAAATATACCCGCAGTATACATACACGATTCCTTTAAGCTTCGCGTAGATTTAAAAGCAGCTTTTCCAGCGCTATGAGCATTTATGGGACTGTGATATACTTCCGAAAAGCATGCCACTTTATTAACGTACTTTATCAAAGCAGGCATGTACGAATAAACGTTTTTTTTTTATTTGCTAATAGGCATAAATGGCGGGAAAATATAGATTTAGTGCTAGCTGAATTGTTATTTGTTTATCCGTCTACTTTGTCGGTTAAAAGAATAACAACATCAACATTGTAACGATGTCTTTAGTCAATATGCATCATGGATTTTCTGTCTTTTAACCACCATTTGAAAACTAGGCAAACACCTGTTTTTCATAGTCATTCATACATGGCACCTTCTGTGAAACATGAGTTAACACCACTTAAGCATAATCATTTATGCATTGCAGCTTCTGTGAAAGCTTTTATTTCCTATAAAATCTATTTTCCTATAATCATTCATCCATGACACAATTCACTAAAACAGACTATGCCAGTTGTGTATAATGGTTATTTCAGAATAATATGTTGCTGTGCAACTTTAAATATATATTATTATGGTCGTTTGTATTGGTGCTTTAGAGACTTAATTTGATTTTTCATTTGTTGACTATGCAGAAAAAGGTCACGCACAAGGCTTGCAAAACATTTACACGTTGATGACCACTCTGTTAATCTGCTGCCATTTTATATTCCTAAATCAGAAAAACTCACTGAAAAAATAATGCAGCCATTGTAGATTTGGAAATAAGAATTAACTGTAACTATATTCAACATGCTAAACAAACTTAAACCAAAGAAAAAGATACCAAGTGTAACCTATTACAAGAATGTGTTGTGTCCGGTATGTGTACCTGATTGTCCAACAGAATTACCACCTTCAGGGAAAGTAGCTCAAAATATTTGTTAAGTTTGTAATGCTGCCAGGTAGGCAGTATGCTGGTCTGGTTTTTAATTTGCCAACAAACACTGTTAAAGGACTGCCCATGTTGCCTGTCATCTCTCGAATCTTACTATTTGTTACAGTAAGATTTACCGGAAAACATATTCTAAAAATGAAATGCCTTATACTGGGAGCGTCGGCTTGCGGATCGGTAGGTCGCGAGTTAAAACCCAGGCCGGTTCAGACCAAAGACTTTAAAGTTGGTAGTATTGGCTACCCTCATAACGCTCAGGGCTAAGGGGACAGCACTACGGCTGACTCGTAGGTGTCAGCATAATGGACGGACCGTGTTCCGTCCCTTGGCACCTCATAAGTGCTCCTGTGCTATAATTATAGAAATGTCGCTGCACAGTATCGGCAAAAATTCCGACAAATCCCATCCCTTATACTGAAGTATCATTGAAACAAGTTTCAGCATAACAATGCATTGTATCAATTCAAGTTTATATGCACATTGATTATTCATTGTCATTAAAACACGTGTTCAGCGCATCACCCTGGCTAAAACATAAACAGTATTTTCCTGTATTTTCTCATTTTCAGAAGTGTACAGGTTACGAAACACATATATTATAAAAAAATGTACAATGGTGGGTTTTGTCCATGGAACACACATATTGGGTTCATTGTTCACGTACTAGTGCATCACCATTACATTTTGATTGCTGACCAGGTACATGCCACACCTAGTCTGATGGAAAAGAACAAAACATGTATAATACGTATGCACAGAAAAGGGTTAAGATGGATTATACGCACACAAACACTCATACACACGCTCAACAGCACAACACAATCTCAAGTAAGTTCGCTATTGCACTCTGAACATTCGTTGAAAACGAAAGAAGAGAGTAAAAATGGAAAATAGATATGACAAATGTATACATAGAACAAGTGTTTGCTATGTTGCTAAGAGTAAAACTAACTAACTTTAAGAGCATACCCTGGCTCAGATCTTGTATAAGTAAGATCTAGTTATGATTAATTCGAACAGTTAATAAACGTTAATACGTAAACATTATCGTATACATATGCACGTAAAAGTCCAAACTTGACGAAAACAATAAATGCTACTTACTCACATGTTATGTAGAGGTTTCAATTTAGTAAATACATATACAAATTACAGCAAAATAAGTAAATCAATTACAATTGCATACGCTGTCGCAATAAATACAGGTAATACAAGACAATTCCCATTAAGTCTTCATATTTTTCCCCAGAAAGAGATACAAGGAACGTGAGTTTAACATCCAGGAAAATATTGACCAAATTTAGTTGTTCAATACTTAAAAGATAACTGTAATTAACATTACACAAGGTTAAATAAAGTGTGGGATACAGATTGTAGTGGAGTTTGCACGTTCTGTGACATTCTACGATTGCGTGGTCAGCAAGTAACGCCACTGATAACAATTTACCACAATATTATCATTGGTCTATCATTCTTACTGCTTAGGTTATAAACTTGGCAAAAGCAAAACAAAGATAAGCACCTTGACCTTTTTTTTTCTAGCAAAATACCATACGTCGGATGTGTCATACAAGCAATGTATGCTTCTAAAGCGATAACATTCCGCCATACACATACGGGCAAAACAGTTACTGGTAACATGGGTCCATATATGATTGGCCACTATATTCTTTTATTTTACCCTAATAAGAAACTCTGCACATGTTGCATATTGGATACACTATTTGTCTACACCATACCACGACAATGCGTTAAGCACGTCGGCCAAAAACACTGGCCATTGGAAGAGTACATATTAACAACATCTGATAAGAACCATGTCTTTAAAACAGAAATTACAGTGTAGACAGTGCAAAACACGGTTCTAACGTCATCAGAGTGTTCTTACACCAGTTATGATTTTTAAACAAGCGTTTCATCAATAATAATTCTAGTAATGCTCTAAATACTCGTTATTCCGTAAACGCTTTCGAGAATGAGAGAGATAAAGAAATTACTTTTCCCTGGTTACTTTCACTCAGTTTCCATGGTTTTAAACAGGTCCGCCATTACAACTAATACCAATAAGAATTTTTAATGTAGGTTGTATGATATACATTCAAGATTTCGAAAATAAAATCGCTTACCTTCTTTACACAGCTGCTTAATTCAACATATCCTGTTGGAAATATTACAATGAACATATCACCTACGAAGTATAGAAGTGATAAACCAGTGACTGAAAATTGGACTTGTACATGATCATAAAAATGACTAAAGAAATAGTTGGATATTTTAGGAATATATTTTTTGACTTACTGACCTTATTTCCATGCTTAGGGCCACTTAATTTATTTATGACCCTGCCTGCTGCTGAAGATTCACTGGACACAATTAGAAAGCTCTTAAAGAATCTGTGTTTTCAGTATCATAGGGTAAATCTGATTTGCGTGTTCGTGCTCTGATAAAAGATGCTGTATTGACTGGTTAGCATCCGTTAGGGAAAGTCATTGTTTTACACGTGTTAAGTTTTAAACAGAGGTAGTCCTCATATACACATGTTGATTGGATTGACAATGTTCCACATATAATAAAGGATACAACAGTAATTTTAGCAGTTCAGCACATACATTTAACGATACATTATAATTTACCTAATGATTATCTTGACCATGATCTTTATGTTCTTGCCAATAGCTTCTTTGACATAATTATAGTCAATAATGCATGAGTAAACGAGCGAAGTGTCGATTTAGATTTCCAAAACAAGTATCTCCAAGAATAGGACTGCTAGATAAAATACAAAGACCGGTTTGACTTAACTGGAAGAATTACTGTCAGCAGGTACATATATGATTATAATTGTGTAATACGGTGACATTGCAATGCAAATACAGATTAACAGTACAAACAAGGGCAACTCATTATGCTTGCTCTTATTTGTGTAATTCTGAGTCTGTTGATTATAAATAGGCTTTATGTAATTTGAGATAATACAGAATCCATTATTGCACAGCAATGTCAGATGACTGAAAATGGTCTGTGCGCCTTGAAACACAGGAGGATGAGTGCACAAGAAGCTACATTTCACATAAGTTTATTGCATCGAATGCATGTTTCAATTGAGTTTACCTCAATGCATAGCAAGCTCCTAAAAGGAGTGTATTTAAAATATACTAGACTATGATGTCATTGAATGAATCGAGATTTTAAATTTCTTGCTTCGTGGACAGGTACATGAAAATAACAGAACCAAAGAATATATTTTGGTTAATATGTATTCCAGTGTACACAGTACTATTCAGAACTCGAAATCTATTTAATGTTGTTAGATACCAAACTTTCGGTTCAGATAAATAATATAACAACATGTTGGTGTTGCTGTTACCACACAGTACAGATGATGCTCTTTTAAAGGATTTGCTAACTGCAGGAGCTGCATTTGAGGCAAAACAAAGCATGTTTTAGAAAATATAGTTTTATGTATCTTACTATAGCACATGACAATAAAAAAAAGGTCAAAATGAGCAGGAGCTCGCCTATTAAAGCAGCGAATTGAAAAAAAAGTGATGAAATTTCAGATATTTCTTTGCTAGATACAACTTTACTATAAATGACAAGCACAATGATGCTCAGCCTGCATTGGATGTTCATACAAAATAATGTGAACATTGAACTGCATGGTTAAGAATGCTGGGATAGGTTTGTTAATGTATTGATTAACAATGTGCAACGCTTCCTGCTGAATATAATATAATAAAGTCATACTTTAAGGGACAAGTACACAAGTGGTGTCTTTTTCATTACGCCATCACAGGTATTGGGAGAAAACACACACAATAAAGGAAACAGCAGTTACCTCATTTAACGGTCCGTTGGCAAAAGGTCCAAATGGGGTGCTTAAATCTGGTATGTGGAGAGGTCCAACATCGTGCATCCTGAAAGTTTATTTCTCACACAGTGTAAATAGAAATATCCCATTAGAGTGATACAACTGATTGCAAGCACCTGCATCGGGAGTTAAAACTAATGAACGTAAATACACGCACATTAACTGTTTTTATAATAAACTATCATCACATGTACAATATGTACAGCAGACAAAAGCCTTGACAACATAAACGGTCCAGATGACATTAAACAGAACGGCCCAAGCGAAGACGTATAATTAGGTCATTTAAATGAAAAAGGGCGTAATATTTTAGATATGACAAAATGTGAAATTTAAATAAAAGACATCCATCAAATATAAGAAACAACAAGTAGTATTGTAAAGAAAGCTGGTATAGGTAATGGAATTCAAATAGTATGTTACAAAACATCGACCAGTGTTTTAATTCTCAGAAGTAGCTTAGCATTAACATGCTTTACCGATACTGAACTATATTTTCTGTCAGAATGTTGAAAAGCGTAACGTTTACTTGGCGATTGCTGTAAATATCAGAAAAAAACTATTAAACGACGAAGGTAATGAGGGTATGGTTACCTTTTTTCAACGTTAGTACAGTTGTTTTGATAACAAATACCTTTCACATTGACATATATAATTAAAACTAAAATATAAAAATATAACTGGGGTTAACAGCCACTTGCATTGTGTTATCTGAAGATTTGCCTTCCATGCTTGGAATGTTTCTTCAATTTTCTGCATGTTGAGTCAGGTCTATTCATAACTTATAAATTAGTAAGTGACAGGCACAAAATGTAAAATGAGGATCATACTTTATATACGTATACCTTAAATTGTGAAGTTGTATGCAATATGGATCATGGCCTAAAATAGATTGTCAACGAAAAAGGTAAAACAAACTATCTGTGTGTTTGTATACTTATTTTGTAATGTCAGCAAAACATGTTCGCCGAACTCTGTTTATATCATTCTTTGCATTAACATGTACAATTATTTATGTATTTGCCTTTACCTATATCACAAACTGTCATATGTCATTGACATAATTTCTTCCATTTAAAATTCTCCATATCTAAGCGTCCATCTAACTAGATAGAACAGTGCTTATCACTGTCTCAGGCTTAGCGAAGGATTGTTGATGGGATTTGTAACATGTCAAAAAGAAGTAGAACACTTTCCGAACTCTATTGGCATGTCTATTTTATGCCAGTGCAGTGCTTGGTAAGAATGAAATAAACCACACTATGCCTTAAGTATTATAACAAGTAAAAGGACTCTTTCATCTTTCTGGTGTGTTTTTTTTTAAATTTCAATGTTACTGCATTTAACATTTTCTTTTAAATATAAATGTATGCATGAGTCAGCGTAGTAAATAGAATGTTATACCCTTAATGCTATTTATCAGCAAATAAAGTTGTTTTAATAATATAAACAGACGTATTAAAGTATACACACACACACACACACACATACTTGTACATAGGACCCTTTGAGGACCATGACAAATATCAGCTTCTCAAGGACCCTATCTAAACGTGGTCAGAGAAGAAATGTGAGGGATAAAGAAAAAACAAAATTAGTATTTATTTCTGAAGGTAACAGTCCACACTATTGAAATTTTTGCTTACACTTGATAGATCAGTGGAAAAACCTAACGAGGACCTATCTACTTAATATATACTTCTGAGGACTCCAAACCGAGGACCTTCATTTGCATATTGTACACAATTTCGTACCACACCTTCGGCGCGAGGACCACATTGAGTTAACGATAAGAGGACTAACACCCATCCATTTAGCACAGTTTTACATCAGACTTTCGTTGTGAGGTCTGCATCCAGTTATCATTAAGAGGACTTGCAAACAAACATTTAACAAAGTTTTAAACCAGACATTTGTCATGGGGTCTTCATTATCAACTTAAACATGTTTTAAATGATATAATTCAGTCATGGGCATAAGCTTCTGTTTTTGTGTTTTTGTCTATAATATTTTTTCATTCTAGTTTTAACCTGTCTTATGTATCCACCTGCCATGTGCAGCTAAATGAGGTCGCTCCCTCGAGCAGAACCGTAATGCATATTTGACGACAAGTATCACTAAGCAAGAAAATTTGTTGAGTTTTTCTTGGGCAGTTGAGCTTATTGAATTCGTTCATGTGCCGAATTCAAAGTCAAAACCCAAACAAACCCGGAATGAGTAAATAAGTAATAAAAAATTAATTACCTAACAGTGTTTGGAATCATTAAGGCATGGCTTAGTTTGTATTCTCCATGTGGTGAACGTTTGAGTTACAAAGCAGACACAAATCAAAGTCATGACATTTGTGTCAATCCTTAAATGGTTTAAATTACAGAGCTAATGGACAGACGGATGGACACCAGGGGTATAACATACTACGTCCCTTCGGGCGTATAAAAATTTCTCAACTACTACAGTATACTTCAGCTTTTCTTTTCTTGTGCAATTAAAAACTAAACAGCATTGTTTTTGTCTTAAGAGAACTTTAATATCTAAATGTGTCATAATTTGACAAGTACAGTCAAACCTGACCATACGACCACCCCTAACCGGCGACCACCTGCTCTATGCGACCACTTCAAAGCCGCCCGATCTTATTTGTTCTGTAATTGTAATGTAATAAGCGCCCCCCTTTGATCTGCGTCCAGCGACCGCACATAAACATGTCAAACATGCTTTAATTATACCCTAATAGGCGACCGCGTTAATCCACTCACACATTAGTTACGACCACACTATAAGCAATTAATTTACACGTTTGCTCTTCTATGCTAATCACTGCAATCGGCCGTGTCAAACTGGGAAATTACGTAATGTCACTGGGTCTTTGTACACATCAAGCCCGCGCTCGATTCACACCTAATCGAGTGTGCCCTATTACCGCTCGTATTGACACTTATTGATCATGTTCCGACTTCGGTTTCTTTAAAAGTAAATCAAAGTTATGTTTGTATGAATTACGATAAATTGGTTTGCTAAAAACTTAAAAATATACAATTATAAAGCGCAAACTGCAATTGGACACAGTAATGTAATGGAATATCTGGAACAGTTGTTCTTTATTGCATTACGCATCAACATGTCTAAACGAACGTGCCTTACAATAGACGATCGTGTCCAAGTTGTCAAACTTTTGAACAGTAGGAAAAGTTGTCGTGCTGTTGCATCTGAGCTTGGTGTCGGAAAAACGCAGATTCAGAACATTGCAAAACGAAAACATGAAATAATGGACGAATATGAATATGGAAATTCGAAAGTGAAACGAGTTTAACGTTCAACTCAAAATGACTCGCTGAACGACTTATGTTATCGTTGGTTTTTGGATGCGACCGGACGTCAAGTGCCAGTGTCACATTCTAATTGACATGCGAATGACATCATCTTTGAAACAAACTACCATTCATAATTATTTCAGTGCTTAGTGATGATTTTAGAACTGTTGTTTACAATTTGATAACATGTACAAAATACAAACTGACTGTGAAAATACAGAAGGAATGCACACAATACAAAATGCACAAACATAATATTTGATAAACATACATGTATTTATGTGCTAATTTATTTATTTTTATAGACATTAGTTGACCTTTACATGCCTAACTGTTCTGTTACACTAATAAAATATATTGATGTTATTGCTTTCTCTACTCCTTGCTTATACAACACAATTTGTAAATTTCAAGTGTGGTTCTCACAAAAAGTAACCATGCTGCATTAAGAGACCACCTGTCTTAAGAGACCACTTTTGCCCTGTCCCGATGGTGGTCTTTTAATACAGGTTTGACTGTACAATCGCAATACAATAGTTTCTACACAAATAATATATTAACACAATTAAGACAAGTTAATATATATTAACCCTTCATTCCATATATATATGTGTGTGTGTGTGTGTGTGTGTGTGTGTTTTTTTGTTTTTTTTAAACATGTGCAACCAGTGTAGATATAGATCAGCAGACACATCTGTGCCATCTGAATTTGCACTGGTAGCATCTTGGTCAGAAATAACCTAATGAATCTAAAAGCATACAGTATAATCCTGATCAGATGGCACGATTGTGCCAGTTGATTTGGATGTACACTGTTTAACTATGTGATAAAGTTATGGAATAAAGGGTTAAAATAGAATGTGATCACCATTACACAAAGACGGGCAACTTGGGCATCACCATTAAAGATGGAAAAATAGTTACTCTTTGATTACTGATCACTAATCACTCATAACATTGACATACATGGCTTTTATTTTTTATTTGGTGTTAGCTAAAATGTGTCAAACACAAGAACACAATGATAATAATCTTCCCATTTTCCTATTTGATTTCCATTTCAATAGACACTTAAGTCTTGTATTCAGAAAACAAGAGACATATAAACAACATGCCTATAGTATTAGGCTTTTGGTGTGTTTGAAGAAGAGGCGTCCCTCTCCTGGGCCAACAGTTTTAATCATTTGCCATGTACAATACTTTATAATGGTTAGTTTTACTGCCATAAAAGTTTATGGATTTGGTGTGAAAACATGATTTAATTTATAAGATTTTAAAAATTGCGAAATCACAATGTCTACCAGTTTACTTGGCCTGACAAGGCAAATTTATAGGTGGACAATATTTTGAATCTGATTTGGTCCTAAACAAGAGGGCCAACATGGCTCTATCGCTCACCAGATTCTTGGATTCATGAAATGAAAGGTTGAAAAAAATTCAAGAAAATAGCACATACACAGCTGACTTTGCAACAATTTAAAGAACGGGCCTTATAGCATCACACAAAGATATGTTTTCACATTTCATGAGATGACGATTCTACATCATTTGCTGGGGTATTATAGCATTTCATACTGTCACACTTGTGTTTAATTCCAAGAAGCGTTTAGTGTTCAACCAATTACATAAATGCAAATAATCTGTTCTCTTTCGAGGCAGTAGTTTGGTTAATTGGTTAAAATTAATAGAATATACCTTTTCCTACAAAAATGTTTAACCCTTTCCTCCATATATATATACCTTTATTGCGTGGACAAACAGTGTAGATTCAGATCAGCCAGCATATCCCTACCGTACCGTCCTAACAAAATCTACTGTGTTTGCTTTTTTATTTGTTCAGTTACTTCTGACTAAAATGCGACCAGTGCAGATCCTGAACAAACTCTTAATTTGTAGGCACAATCACCTTGATTAGTAATGTTTGTCCACGCCTGTTTTCTTTTTTAAGAACCTTTGTCATAAGCTAATGCAATTTGGACTGCCAGTTCTGTTTTATGCATGGCCTCAAAGTGTCTAGGAAGCTTTCCAGGATACACTTTCCCACAGTAAACACACTCATGTTTTTTGTTTAACTTTCTTGTTCCGTCTTTGTTTTTGTTTTACTTACTGCAACATACATTCCTTTGTTACTTAAATTGTTAGTTTCCTGCACTGTGTCAGTTTGGTTTTCCACAAGGTTACTATAAACAGGGTCTATTTCTGGAAAGTTATTATCACCTCTCTGATACTGAACTATTTCAGACAAATTACTGTCACTGTCCTGCTCCTGAACTATTTCAGACACATTATCAACATCTGTATCAACATCTCCAATATCTTATAATTTCTGTCTGGAATATAGTCACTATCTTGATCATTTTCATCTGTAATGTCTTCCTGGTCATCACAGGTCTGATAACTGCAAGTAAAGAAATAATGCAACTTTTATTAAAACTAAATGCTGTCAGAATAGGAATCTTCTAGTGCATGGTGGGGTATGATCCCTCTACTTTAATAATAAATACCTTCATCTCTTAATAGTTTGGTCCTCACCTTGTTAACACAAACTCATTCCCTTTATCTGAAATCTTAAGTAAATACTTTGATTCATAGTAATTATTTACAACACACGTTAAGGGAAACCTTAATCAAAATGGGTAAACAGACAGTGTAATACTTTATTATTTTATATGAAGCTTAAAGTCACAACCTTATTATAGAAAGCTATCAAAAATCATTTTGAAAAGCAAGCAGTTTGATTAGAGTAATGGAAGATGCTTTATTGTAGAATATAAATGTGAAATATCAAGTATAATGAGCAATTAGGAAAAAGCCTTTATTAACCTAGGTATTACAATAAAATATAACATGGGAATATTGAGCACATGTTCGAACCCACAACCTCCTAATTGGAAGGCCAGCATTTTACTACTGAGCTATTAAAGCACACTTAAAAACTTAGGAAAGGTGTGTGTTCTTAGTGTTTTAGTTCACTTCTTACAGTTATATTGCTATATATCTGGTTCATTTAGATCTCAGGTCAGTTCTTATTTGTATTAATGTATTAACTAGTGTGGCTTTTATGTGCTACAAATCCTTAAAAACAATGTTTTGATTGTATTACCTCAAATCGCAATTCATGTACTCATCTATGACCTGGCATTCAAATAAACTGAGAGAATCAAGGAGCCACTGTCTGTCCAACGTGTAATTATCTACTGGAAAGAGAATTGGTAATGACATTTTAGCAATATGGAAATGATGGCCTATGTAGAAAAAAGAGAGAACAAGAGCTGTCAGAGACAGCACATTTGTCTGTTCGCAGTGCTTAATATTGAGGTCAATGTAATATATCAATGTTCTATTTGAAAAAAGGTTACAATTCTAACAAACACATTGCATGAGTTGCTTTCTCTTGTTTATATACTGGGTTATAGGAGTCATGGTAAATCTAGTAAGGTAAGACTGAAAGTCTTGTAAGAATAGATATTGTGTCCTAACTATGAAAGAAACCTACATGTATTCAATAATAAAAAAGTTATGTCCAATGTTAATGTTTCTGACAGATAGACAAATGGAAGGACAGGTCAAAACAACATGCCTCCAATCTTTTATCCAGGGGTAGAGAGAGAAACAAACATTTTTCAACCAAGGAGACTGTTAGTGTGTCTACTTCAACAAGCTGTCCTCCCAAAGAAAGTAAAAAAAATCAGCTTCCTCTGGAAACATGAATAAAGCCAATTAACAGAATATGACTACTTTTAATCTTTTTTTTTGTTCTAAAATAATAATCATTGTATTAAATAATAATCAATGTTTTAGAAATAGCTATCAACAGAATTGATTTATAGCCCCATCTTACCATTTGTCTTGATCACTTAAATAACAGCATTCCAAATACCACTGACCTCTGTGGTAATCATTTGTTTTATATTATTCTGAAATTAATTTGCATGAGTGAAAGTAACAGTCACTGACAATTCCAAACAATTCCCCCATGCAACATTAACCTATTGCACTCTGACATTGACCTTGGAATTATGCACCCTCAGAATCAAAGGATAACTAACTCCATGAGATCAATCAACTAACAACAACAGAAGATCATAAGGAATAAGAGCAACGTTACTGAGATTTTTTTTGTGTGTGAAATACTGATAAATTGAAGTAAAAAAATTACCCTTCTTGAAGCATTTAGTTTCTTTTGTAAATCTCAGTTTTACACCTTGAAAAAAATCCTTCTTAGAAATCCTCGACCGTTTTGGTCCAGATCTCCTTGGAAAGTCCACATCACCGTGAATCTCATACTCCTCCTGAAAACAGAACAATGTATATTGCAGACAAAACTACTGAAATTACCTTGCTATAGTTAAAGCAAACAAAGCTAGAATTTATGCCCAAATACTATTTCTGGATTCCCGTTTACAACAATCATACCTTTTTAAATGGACATACTACAGTACTGAAAATCACGAAATTGACAATTTTCCCGTTTCCACTCCGTTTCGTTTCCATTTCAGTTGGAAGCGTTTGCCGCTCCATTTCCATTCCGCTTCCGTTGCGTTTCCGTTTCGTTTTATTCGCTTCCAGCGCTGCATTTCAAACGCTTCCAGCGTTTCTATCGTTTCTTCCGTTTCTACCGTTTCAAGCGTTCCGTTTCGCTCCGTTCCGATTTTGACTAAAGATTTCGTTTAATAAATTTCTAAAGGTAAAGTACTTCCGGTGTGTTTGCAAAATGACGAAAGAAGTAAACATTCTAGGGAGAGGCAAAAGTCTTCCATCACATATAAAGGAATCGGCAGTAGATTGTTTGCGACGAGGATATTCAGTGTCAGTCACCCGGAGGGAAATTGCAGACAAAAAATACCCTTAACAACCAGCACCTGCAAATAATCCTCAAAATTCAGGGAGTGCAGTATTGAGAAGATGCCTACCTACTTGTCTTCGCCAGACGTCATATCCCGGAATAAACAAACAAGAAATAACTTTCAAATATGGTCCACACACACCCAGTATCCTAAAAAGTTAACTTCTCTGTGACGTGTTAATCCGCAAAAAAAAGCGTAATGGTGATCCGACCTTAAAATAAGACGATATCACACACATTTTTTTTTAAAACTTGCCCCGGACGTTTGCCCCCGCCCCTATAAGTGCAGACCGGACGTTTGCCACCCCCTTTCCCCTTCAAATAAAAAGGTCCTTCAAATAAAAAGGCCCAGCGTTTACCCCCATCCCCACTGCCAAAATAAAAAGGCGAATGTTTGCCCCTTTCCGATATTTGTTATATGGCGGACTTTAGATTAAACGTCTCGCTGATAGTAACGTGTAATATCCAATAATTTAAGATAAGTATTACTCACTACAGTCACATTTCATGGTTAAAATGATTATCTCATATAAACATGAACATGTTGTTTTGTCGAAAACAGGCACATACATAAAGTCTCATAGAACAAACAACTTTCTTAGAAACAAGTGTGTGTTGTTGTGTTTTCGGTTTGCACATATTAGCGCCAATTAACGGCTGTTAACAATATTGTTAACGCACTTATAACATGAAGTCGCTAATTATATCAATGTGATTTTAATTTCTCCAAGGTTGTAACAAATAAATGCGGTGAACAAATAAATCATTAGATGCGGTGTAATTTCTTTCTGGAGAGGAGGGCTCTCTGGCTAACACTGCAACATCAAAGAATATTCTGGGAAACAATCGCCGGTCACTATCATTTGAAGTCGCCGAAAAGATTTTTTTTTTGTTTCAAATTGACCGACCTATTATTTCTCTCAATACTGTGCAACATGATATCGATCGATAATTGTCTTCAAGCTGCCATTTAGAAGAGAGAGAGGGTGTGAACGCTGGGTACTGTTTAGGGATTAAAAATGGTAAGTACGCGTGAACGGCGTGTGCTATGAAAAAATATGCAATGTTATTGACGATTTACTTTCGCGGCATAAATATAAGTTCTACAGGAATGATAGTGGAGGGAGGAAACTGTACTATGTAGTAATATTTCAGACTGCGCATGTTCTTACTTATATAAATGTCCTTACAAAAACTTTTTAGTCTTTTTAATGATCATAAACACTTTTATAAAGGTATTATTTATATTTAAAGTATGGATTAACTACAAAAGAATAGGCGAGCCATTGAAATAATACATTTGCAATAAACACGAGATGAAAATATACATTAGACTGTGTTCCTTGATGTGTCTTCTCTTGATAACATTATTTACAAAAAAACACGACAATTATTGTAGTATTTACTATAAGAAATCCCCAATCCCCACATCCACGTTTCCTCTTCTTAAACTAAAAAATAGTGGGTGGGGAAAGGGTGCACCATTGTGGGTACTACTAAATATAGCGTTAGGTCCTTTTATGAGCCAAAAAAGATATCGTGCACCTTAGTGTTTTGTCCTTTTTGTTGTCCTCGCGTAAGTCAATGCATATTGCTCGTTAAAAGGTGAAGGTCATAAACCACGCGACTGCCATAAGGTGACATTTTCAAACACAGCTGCATAGAGGATGCATGTGTTCTTGCGAAGTGGAAAAGACGCCAAAACACGGTCACACTTCCTGTCCACTAGACAAACAATGTGTCATAAAACTGCCAATTAGCTTAATTAGTTGGGGTGTCCGCTCATGTCTTAAAATTAGGGATTCAATTAGAGTAGAACTTTATGATGGCATGAACCCTACCCACGCGCATGGAGAAACGTAATATCAATTTACAAAACGATATATTTTAAATTAATATATTTCTATCTTTAAATGGGTACAAAAATTAAGTACCCGGTAGGGCCCTCATTAGACCACATTTTGGCATAGAACATTCAAGACATGAATGGGAAAATGAGCCGAAGCCAGACCTCATTCAAATAGTTGCAAGTCAAGTAAAGTCAAAAGTTGTATGCAGATTCTTAATCGCGGTCCACGAATTCCGATTAATCCTATATATGTAACAGCGCATTATGGGAACTATGCATTTAGAAATAGGAATTTTGATACTATTGTCCAAATTTACAACATTGTTCATTATAAGATATATAACAATTAAGATTAGAAGCAGAAGAAACTTTGATTGACAAAGAGGCAAGATAAAATAAAATACCCCTGTAACTAAAGTAATGATGATGTAAATGACGGTGCTGCTACTGCTGCTTCTGCTGATAATGATGACGGTGATACCGATGTTGTTTATGATTATAATGTAAATGGTAATAACGGTTACGGTGATGCTGATGCTCATGACGATTATGATGTAGATAGTGATGCCGGTGATGCTGCTTTTGATGATGATTAGTGGTGATTATATAAGTAATATGGGATCCTGATGATGATCATGTATGATCAGGTGAATTTAATGGCGGTAATGATTATTATGTCTTTAATATTTATCGTGATGTAAGTTTTTTATCACGGTTGTTTTATTTAACTGTCACTCGATGATTATATACGTGCACTATTTGGCAATCTATAGTTATTCAGACGTTGAACTTTAGGATCATACTTGTCATTGGCTCTGAGTGCCGGGGAGGATGTTATTGGTTCTTGATTGGGTCACACCTTGCAATAATACATAGCATTGTTTGTTTGTTTTATGTGTAGTTGTTTTATGTTTTTGTGTGTTATATGAGATGTGTTACCTTCTTTTGGTTGAGGTTTAATTTCATTAAGTAACTTTATTTTGTACCACGCAATGCATTCTTTGTAAATGAAAAATACTTTAAGCAAGTATGTTCACACAAAAATGATTGGCGTAGTTGATCCGGGAACGGACCATGCAGCTACAAAGTAATTAGCGTAAATTCAAACTCGGGAAATGCTGCGACATTGCGCGCGCATACGTGTAATGACAGCTGTGTACACACTATCTTCATATGCCAAACAATGAAGACTAAGAATGTCGATCCAAGGCGGATGTTAAGCTATTCATTGGAATTAATTAAAACATCAGTTTCGACAGAAACGCAATATTATAGTTAAATTGCGTGTTTTATCGTGCGGAGTGATTTTTAGTGCAGTTTCTGTTTTGACGGTACACGATGACTTGGACAACTCGTGCGGTTTCGGAACTGTAATGTTCAAGTTTGATAAATACGAATTTTTGATAATAATTTATGGTATTTCTTTCTGCAGAGTACATATAAAAGCGCGTTTGTGTTGATAAATTGAAGCCAGTATTGTGTTCGTTTAAATTTATTTCGTACCAAGAAACGGTTGAAATGTTACTATAAATAATCGGGTGACCTAGAAACGTTTGAAGCGGTAGTGAAAATAACTCTACCGTTACGAGCATTCCGATTTTTCCGTTTCTACCGTTTCTATCGTTCCAAGCGCTCCGGTTATAGCGTTTATACCGTTTACACCGTTTCAAGCGTTTGTAGCGCTCCGTTGCATTTCCATTTCCACTCCGTTCCGTTTCCGTTTCAACAGGAAACGAAAAACGTTTCATTTCCATTTCCACTCCGTTCCGTTTGTCAATTTCATGATTTTCAGTACTGTACAGAGATAAATGCAGGAAAGTGCAAATAAAAGTGTCTGTCAGTGAACAACTAGAATGTGTCCTCAGACACTGATGCCCGCACTGCTGCATTAAACTTGAAATAACAAAGGGCCATAACTCTGGTAGAAATGGTCGCAGGAAAAAATCCTTTCATAATGAGCATCTATGCAAATCTGAAATAAATCTGCCTTATAGTTTAGGAGGAGTTGATGCCACAAGATTTGGGGACATACGTACGTACGGATGGATGAGTGCAACACCCTATGCCTCCCACTGCCTCCACAAAATGGGGCATAAAAATGTTGTGGCTAGCAGTGCAAATGGTGCAGATGCAAGGACACATGCACAGGTAGACAGATCTGGAAGACTGTCATTCTGTCACTAATTCTCCAATGCTCCAAGCGGGATATAACATATTAATGTTTGAACATCAGTTAAACAGTGCCAAGTCTTCTAGTATTGTTTTCTAGGAAAAATCACAACTCAAGATTGACAACAGACCACAATGCGAGGACATTTTTAGACCAACAATGTAAGGACATTTAGTTATCTTACATTCAGTGATGTGATGTAATATAACAACTGTGCCAACAAGGTACAGACTTTATGTAGACCTGTGAAATCTACACATTATTTTATTAAAAGTTATCTCTGGTAGGAAGTACCCTGCTTCCAATGACTTTTCAACATATTCATGACCAAGGATCCAACAGTGATGAGCTATTCCCAGAAACTACTTCATGATTCGTTGGCAAATACGACTACTTGTTTCCTCTGAAAAAATGGAATCTTTCAAACATTTAAACGAAATGGTGAAATAAATCAATTCTCGAGAATAACAAGAGCACCTCCTACCAGTACGAATGCTTGTCTGCAAGTGTTTGACATTAAGCAATAAACAAATTAATATACAAAAAAGGGCCTTCATTGTGACAAAATGCACATTACAGTTAAGGTTTGTGCCCAACAGACTCTTCAAATGAAGGTAGTTTGCAAACTACAAACATTAAATGCTATTGCTCTTTTAGTATTCAAGAAATTAACAAATGTTCTAACTACAAAAAGAACCACAATTCTAACAAAATGCAAGAAAGAGCTATTGTTCATGGTCTATGTACTCTGCTGTACTTTTTTTCAGAAAAGTTGATCTAAATCAAAATTTAAACGATTCCCTTAATACAAAACAGGCCGTAATTCTGACAATATGCACATGAAAGTTATGATTCTTGTCCTACTAACTAACCTATTGAGGCAAAAACAAATTCTCAAAGTTTAAAAAAAAGTATCTTTCATACATACTGACTTACTGAGGGCAAAGTTAGTCTCCTCTAGCCATACACCAGTAGCTTTCAAGGATAACATTTCCATAATTCAAGTGTTGTAACAGAATCACAACAACCAATTACATGTTTCCACGATTACATGTGTTGTATCATTGTCAAATACACGACTGTAACATCCCCCACATTTTTTTCGTCAGTTGTACCAGTTGCTTCTGGAACACAGAACATTATCAAGTATAAACAATACACAATATTTTTTTACAAAATCTATCCCAAAACACTATGACAAATGAATACAAGACAGTTGAAAGAATTCAGTTTACTGATTCACTGAATGTGTAGTGTAACATTTTTTTTTTTTTCTAATTTTCCCAAACAATTATATAATTTTTCTTAACAGCTGTATGAAATTCTTAACTGAATACCACATTTAAATGTAAAAAGTTCAGAAAAGTAAATATATTCCATAAAAATAGCTTTATTTCAACAGTGTACATAAAACATGCCTTTATTTTATCTTTTCCTGAGCAAATGAACTGAAACTTCGGTCTCCTTCCTCTGTAATTTAAAATAAAACACAGTGTGATTACTTCCAATTGTTAATTCTTAGAAGAAAATTATTTTTTTAAGATATAAAGAAATAAATGTGTACTGTGGCATGAAAACTTTTGGTCTGAATTAAAATGTGGCAGACATATCTGTCAGACAGCCAAATTTATGGTCTACTACTTAGCTTGACAAAATAGTCTACAAGACAATTGTTATCGTCACCTAGGTTTCAAGCTCTCCCTGAAGCAGGTCATTCACTTGTAGCTTTATCTCAATGGCTGTTATGTTCATTAAAAGCCATTGCCTTAAATTAATGCACCTTAGAAGTACAATAAATTCTGAAATCTTAAGATAAAACTTCAAACCCATACAATTCAAAACAGTGTCAAAATTGATACAGACATGGCACAAGCCTTACAGTATAAACCTACATCTGTTGTACATCTCAACATTGACATGGTGGCTGTTCTTACCTGTTGGGCTTTATTTTGGGGGGTCCTGAGTATCTACATCAAAGTCCAGTGTATCTATTTTAGAATCCTGAGTAACTACATCAATCTCACCACTGGGATTCATGAAGGTCAACTGTGTCCCAGATGTGTTTACATCTTGTGTTAGGCTATCGTTGGCCAGGTCCGTATATTTTCATCAATATCTATACTGCGATTAATACTGGTCATCTGTGTCCCAGATGTGTTCTCATCTTGAGTTGGGCTCTCGTTGGGCAGGTCCCGTATAAGATCATCAATATATATACTGGGATTAATACTGGTCATCTGTGTCCCAGATGTGTTCTCATCTTGAGTTGGGCTCTCGTTGGACAGGTCCCGTATAAGATCATCAATATCTATACTGGGATTAATACTGGTCATCTGTGTCCCAGATGTGTTCTCATCTTGAGTTGGGCTCTTGTTTTGTAGGTCCCGTATATCTTCATCAATATCTATACTGGGATTAATACTGGTCATCTGTGTCCCAGATGTGTTCTCATCTTGAGTTGGGCTCTCGTTGGGCAGGTCCCGTGTAAGATCATCAATATCTAAACTGGGATTAATACTGGTCATCTGTGTCCCAGATGTGTTCTCATCTTGAGTTGGGCTCTCGTTTGGCAGGTCCCGTATAAGATCATCAATATCTATACTGGGATTAATACTGGTCATCTGTGTCCCAGATGTGTTCTCATCTTGAGTTGGGCTCTTGTTTTGTAGGTCCCGTATATCTTCATCAATATCTATACTGGGATTAATACTGGTCATCTGTGTCCCAGATGTGTTCTCATCTTGAGTTGGGCTCTCGTTGGGCAGGTCCCGTATAAGATCATCAATATCTATACTGGGATTAATATTGGTCATCTGTGTCCCAGATGTGTTCTCATCTTGATTTGGGCTCTCGTTTGGCAGGTCCCGTATAAGATCATCAATATCTTTACTGGGATTAATACTGGTCATCTGTGTCCCAGATGTGTTCTCATCTTGAGTTGGGCTCTCGTTGGACAGGTCCCGTATATCTTCATCAATGTTTATACTGGGATTAATACTGGTCATCTGTGTCCCATATTTGTCATTGTCTTGAGTTGGGCTCTCCATCAGGAACTGTGTACCTACACAAATCTTACTACTACTGGGTTTCAAGCAGGTTGCCTGCTTCCTAGATGTGTCCTCCTCTGAAGTTGGGCTTTCTTTTGGCAGGATTTGTACATCTTTGCTAATTTCACTACCGGAGTTCATATTGGTTGTCCGAGATATGGCATCGCCTTGAGTTGGGCTCTCCTTTGACACGTCCTGTATATCTTCACCAATCTCTATACTGGGTTTCAAGATTGGTGTTTGTTTCCCAATTCTGTTTTCCAGTTGTCATTGGTTTGCTGCAACTAAAACAGATTTTAGAAATTATGAATTTGCTTCATTCTCATATTATTTGACAAATATATACATTGGGGGATTGGGCCTGATTTACACGTATTAGCAGTGTTTCTAAATAAAATTTTTCGGCAGGCCGGACATTGTCCGATTTTCGGCAAAAATATCCGATTGAAATTTCAAAATTGTGAGAAAAATTGAAAGTCCTTAGTGTCCCATAAATTGTTATGAAAATTACCTACATATACAATTTTTCCACAGCTTAATCCGCTATTAATGTCCGATTCGGATTTTGAAATTTTAGAAACACTGATGTATTAGTATGAAATGAATTGTAAAAAAAAAATATTTAAAATAATTTAACATAAGCTTGGCATGTCTCCCCCACTTCATGGTAATTTACCTTTGTCTGATCAGGCAAACCTCTGACAATTTTTTTGCAAATGACACATTAATTTTTTGTTGCATGCATAAAATTTATACACGATTATAAATCTCTCATTTTTGAGTACAAGGCCATTTGAAATTTTAAAGATGATTTTAATCTGGGTTCCCAAAAAGCTCCAGAAACAAAATTCCAAGTCAATATCATAACATAGATAAATTTCTAGACACTCATTAAAGCATCTCTAGCCTATCCCAATAGTGGTTATCTGAAAACTGTAAATGTTGCATGATGCAAATTATTTTTGTGCTTGCTTAGTTCCTGTATCTTTACAGAGTCCTCAGATAGCAAAATGTCCTCAGACTGCAAAATTCGTTGGGTGTGTAAATGTACATGGGATGTAATTCCAGTAACTGTACCTCTCATCATACTTTTAGATTGTGCACATTTGTGAGTGAACAACCCAAAGCTTCATAAGTTCAATCATTGCTTTTAATTGCATGGGAAATTTAAACTGTAATAGGTTTCATGTTGCATGCATTTGTTACTAGAGCTCTTTAAGGTATTTCACAAAGTATTGTGAAAAGATGCAGCAATGTGATGTTGATAAAATTATAATTCCATTTCCTTTAAAAATCACTGGTTGAAATTTGAGCTTTTAAATTTGGGCTACTTACTGATTGGTTGCTTGCCTTGGAAATACATGTTAAAAATCAGAAGTTTGTAACTGCCTCTTTTTACAAATAATTATAATAGATAATAAATCAAACCTTAAAGATTAGGTTTCAAAATAATCTTTCAGTTTTGAAATAACATTAAATGCAGCAAATATTCTCCCTGTGTGAACTGTCCAATTGGAAATAATAGTTTCATTCATTCTTTATTTTAATTGTTGTCTAAACAAAGTCATTAATTGAACCCTCTTTTATTGTTAACTAAAAACAACAGCAACAAAGAATACTTAGAAATTATAACCAAATCGATTCCCACCGGACTAGTGTTGGGAATCATAATTGATCATCAGTCGAAATCAGGTCCCACTTCCCATGCGATTTCACCTGTAATAATTGGTTTCTAAATCTACACAGTTTTATGTTCACAAATTATTTTGAGTGTTAGCTTACATAATAACTCGATAATATAGTGTACTTGCCGCCACTATCTACAAAACAATTAGTGCTTCAAGGACACACTACAAATTTTTCATTTGGTTTCTTTTTATATGTACTAAACTTTTTTGCCGGATACTTGAAACCGGGCTGCCATTTTTTAGAGTGATTTCCCTTGGTGGCCGAATAAGTGTAAAAGCCGGAACCTGTATCTTTATCTGGAATGCATTCGCACTCTTCTGTTAATCAATTATGAGAGAATGACATCAATTATCAGTATCGAGAAGCATTTAGACGCTGCTAATTTGTGTTGCAGAAACGGACAAATATCATAATCGATTATTAAATCAAAATTCCTAGAAGAAATCGATTTAAATATGAAAATTATCGGAAACTTTGACACAGGCATTGATGGTTAATGTGACTTTAAGCAGCAAGCTGCAACTACAAAGGCATTGAGAGTCTGAGCAAAATAATGCAGTGCTTTTTCTGCGAGAAATCAAGAACAACAATACGACAATACATAAACTAAGTACTTAAAATTATGCTGGTAAACTTTCCATGCTAGTTTGATTTCAACGTTGAAGCTGAATTCTAATAGAATTCAGTATGAAAGTGCATCAACATGATCTAGGATTGATGACTGAACATATTCAATTGTTAATCGCATTTGTAAATTATGATAGCATCAAATACAGATGTAATCCCATTTGGTAGTAAAGTATTTTAATTAATCACTATTCAAGAGACAACTACATCCTTTAACTTGAACCTTTATTTGCTTACAATTTCAGACACAATCATAGTATTGGGATATTGGTTGCAAATCATGAACAATCATTTGTTGGAATCATTTGCCACTTCCAATGTGATTTCACTGATAAGAACCAGTTAATGAAACAGCTCAGTGTTTCATTCACAAAATGGTTTCTCAGTAGTAGAGTATAATTTTACCACTTACTATGGTATGCTTCCTGCCACTGTTAACATAAAATTTAGAGTTTTATGATAATGATGTTAAATAGATAACTTTTTTCACTTATTTTTCTTGAAAATAGGATGAAAGAACAATGCTTTGCAAAAATATATCCAGTCAAAAGTGGAACAATTCAAATTTGTTTGCATCAAAATGCAAAAATCTGCATCTATTGAAATCCCTGCAACCCCCAAAACAGGTTGTAAATGGCAATAAATGCCATCAAGGACAAACAATGTATTTAAATAATGCCTTGAACAAATATATGACTATAATATGCCTAATTATGCTGTACTTTACAGACAGTGATGAACATCAATATAAATCGATTACGAGGGAATGACATCGATTATCGAATCGAATGGCTTTTATAGATAATTAAGCGATTTTAATCGATAATCGTTACACCACTACTGCTTATTGATATCTTCTAATCATCGGCACATCACTACCCCTCATCCTCCTCCACCCACTTAATATTTAAACTAGTGGTTCATGGCTGTCTTAGTTAAATGCCAAAAACTTTCAATTGTATTTAAAACATATAAACACTGATGAGGTGAAATAGGTAGATCTTTTTGATACGCTTAGTCTTAACCTTTAGACTGTACCTTTAAATATGGAAAAGTATTTTGAAACCAACAAATAAACAAACAAACAAATAAACTATAAATAAAACAAAAGTGTCATGAAGACCTTGAATCGCTCACCTAGTAGTGTGAGCTAAGTAACTGATGCTTAAATAAAACAAAGTAGGTCAGGTCCCATTCATGGTCAATGAAAGATAGTTTTAAGATTAGTGTGCAAAACTGTCAATAAATATCAAGGCTGTATCTTTAAAAGAAAATGTCAATGGACACACACTTGATGATAGACATTGAGCAGTCACAAAATCTCACTATGTGCCTATGACACAATTGAGCTAAAGTATATAAATCTTCAAAGAAACATGTATCACTGATTCCATTATCAGAAGAGAAATATTTGAGTTAAATCAACATATATGTATTACTGTTAACTAGGATCGTAAAACAGTTAACACACCTTAGTAATTAAAATTTTTAATTCATTGCAATTGTATTTCATTTCCAGTTTACTTGAATGTTTGCATTAAATTTTAATTTAAACAAATAGTTTATATTTGGGCTGTAACTAAAAATTGCATATCACTTTCCAATTACCGTCGTTCCGAGTTCAATACTTGCTTCTAGAAACATGGATACTGGTCTTGAATGAATAAAGAAATATATAAAAATATCCATACTGTTTTCATGTATTTTACTTTGTACTGCAATACAAGCTATTATTTCACTTGGCAGCTATGGTATTTGCCATTTTTACAACTTTGCAGCCATGTTGGCAGCCATTTTTTACACATTAGAAGTAATTCCAACAGCGTATAACTTAACCTTATACATACCTGTACTTGATTTTTCACTATCTGGTGATTTGTTCTGTCAGTACATGAACACAGCAATTAATATAAATTGCCTAAGAAGCGAGGCCAATGATTGTAAAATGCAAAGTATTTAAGATATAACACTTTTGAAAAGTTTATTTCAAATGAACATCCATACATTTGCCTGTAATGTCTACAGTATTCTCACTGCTTTGGGTAATGCAAACCTTGGGATTTGGAATTTTAGCATGTAAATGCTGTAAATTGGGTACAGAAAAGAAAATGCAAATGTGGGGAGTGATATATATATATGTTTGGGAATATTTATCCTTCTTTTTAGGGCTGAATGTTTTTGGCCAATCCCCAGTATCCAAATTTCTTTAAAAACATTTATTTTCCCAAAAATTTAAACTCTACTTCTTTGCTTTTCCCCATTATCTGAAAACTGTGTGTATTACCCAATATTCCAAAGCCGTTTACTCTTTCCCAACAATGGAACATACATGCTGTGAAATATTTTAACTAATACACCGATTTTGATGAAACTTTGCATAAATGTCATTACTTAATTTTTAAATTCTGATACCAACCAAATCTAGAAAATTTCACTTCCCAAAAGGCTTTTTGTTCTTAATTGATAAGACCACCACCTGCAGGTGTCAATGCTTTGCTGCAGTTGTCAAAGCAAAAAATCAGACTTTAATTTAATATCAATTCTCTACACCCACCCACAGAGTGAGGACATTTGGAAAAGCGTGGACTTACACTTTGGTCCTCACATTTACATTTGCAGCAGTTACATTTCCGTGCGTTTTTAAATTATGTACAATTACATATAATTCAGCATTTCAGATATTGTTTCAACAATGTTGGTAAAATTTAATTACAATTATCAAACCATGGGAGTAAACAGATAAATGATACAAGAAAAAACAGTTTGTACAGCTATAGGACTGATTTTTTTTTTCTATACCCTAAGTATTTTTTCTCTCATACTTTCATAGTTAAATAATATTTTAGAGATTTTAAGTGTAAAATTAAAAAAAGAAACTCCTTATCTGGAATTCCGAGTTTAAATCAATTGATGTATTGAAATCAGAAATTCAATATGGAAAGATTTAATTTGGTAATTTCACATTTTGGAAAGTTATTGTGCAGTATAAGTTAATTAGAATCCATAGGCAAGTTATAATTTTAATGGGCAAGTTTAGCCTCATTTCAACTTGTCCTGCGAGCAAACTGAATTAACAGGGCTGTTATAATTAAAACTTACCCTTCTCCATGCATAGTCTACACCTCCATAGTTATACACAATTTCTTCTCCTGAAGTGATGTCACGCAGAGCTAAAAATGCTGGAACATATTCTTTCTTTACTTTTATCATTCTGACTTGGAGATTTGGTGATAAATGGTCATCATTTCTGAGACGCCCATACGACCCAACATCAGCTGTGGCATCAATCCTATAATGACAAAAGAAAAAATAAGACTGAGAAAATTCCAGAAGAGGTGGTCTAGAAGAGCTAAATACAAAAATGACAATCATAGCCCTATATAGCTCACTTGACCTTATTGTCAAAGCTTCAAACACAAGAAAGTGTGTGATGTGAAACGCTAGGTGCACAACTGCACATGCTGACAAAAATGTGTGCAAACTTTGATATTTCTAGGTTTAATGAATACTTTTGGAGCTACGTGCTACACATTATTAAAATGGCTAAGTTTTTACCAAGTCAGAGGTCATAAGTCTAACATGACTGAAAGAATCGTGATGTAAAGCCCAGGTGCATAACTACAAAATGTCAACCAACATTCCTGTCAAGCTTTGTGACTAAGTCATTATGAGCTAGGCATGACAACACTAAAATGATAATTTTACACAATAAGGAGCCATCATTCATACATTACTGAATGAATTCGGACGTGAAACCCAAACTACACATGCTGACCAACATTTATGTAAAGTTTTTAGACTATACATCAAATAGTTTTAGAGCTTGGAACGAAACAATATTCTGTGAAGGATGGACTGATGGAAGACCGAAGGACAATGGCAAGTTAATTTGTCCCCACCCCACAAAACTTTAAAGTGTTAGGGATATCATTATTCAAAAGATCTGGAAACCATCTAGATTCATGCACTTTTTTAAACCCCACACACTTCAATTTTAAGTCCTCAGACAGCAAAATTTCCTCATACTACAACTTTTGTTGGTGTGTAAGTCACTGGAAACAATGTAATACAAGAACCAAAGCTATGCTACTATTTTTCTCTCAAACTTACCAAAAACGTTTTCCTCTCCTGACTTTATGTATGTACGTATCATCCCCTGACGGCTCAGTTTGTACTTTTTTTCCTGCGTATATCAAAACAAAACTACCCTTCCTTATATTTTCTGATACATGTGTGCGAATCATGTGTGCGCATTGTAAGCAACCAATCAGATTGCTCATAACATCATTTTGTTAGATAAACGCGACCTACATATTGATTGGTTGTTTCTTTACACTTCTCATCACGCGATTTTGTCACTGACTAGTAAATTGTGTATAATGTGTGTGTGGAAGGTTATAAAACCTACCAAAATGAGGACCTCTCAATTTTCACAGATTCAATAGGGGTCCTCATGAGGATATGCTATCCAGAAAATCAATCAGAGGACCCGAGTGTAAGACCTCACTTTGAAAAAAATCCTCTCTCTGTTGGTGTGTTTTCTTACGAGGGTCCTCCGAATGGTACCCATACAAACACACACACACACACACACACACACACACACACACACACACACACACACACACACACACACACACACACACACACACACACACACACACACACACACACACACACACATACTCGTAGAAGCTACGAAACGGGGACCCTTGAATAAAACCTACGTACTGGGGAACATTTTATTTATTGTCCAATCTTGATCAAAATGAGTATGAACATACCATTTTCCATGTATAACCATTTTATCAATCAATTAACCTATTATCTTCAAGTTGGGAAAATTGCGCAATTAGAATTTTACATACAAACTGAGGAACCACATGTGCATGCCGAAACGGGGAATTTCTATACACTGTGAAATGGGGAACTATCATACACATCCGTAAATTGGGGAACAGCTACACAATGGGGAACGAAGATTAAAACGATCAAAAAGGTTAACTTTATATCTTTTTTTCCCCAAAAAAACTTCTTTTGGCTTTTAAAAGGAATATCCTTTAATGATTGTTCTAAAATTTAATTTCAAACATCAGCCCTTGGAACTTTACCTGGGGGACCATAGGTATACACACCTAATCGGGGAACCAGAGGTATGCATACCCAATCGGGGAACCAGGTACATGTATACATACCTAAACGGGGAACAATACAAATTATTACCTAATGCTCTATATATTTGTCAATTTGTGATTTCAACTGTTCCCCAATTATTCGCATTAATCATATGTGAAACAGTTATACTTTCGCACATTGTTACTGCGCATGGCAATAGATTTTGACTGTTTGGCAGAAAAACAATGTCGAAACAATATAAAAGTCTTTCCTGATATCTTGGGACAATCGTTTCATACATTAAATAATTGTATATCAAGGAACCACAAGTATACACATCCAATTGAGAAAGTATTCACTACTAAATGGGGAACGATACAAACTGTAAATAGACTTTAAATTTTGAAACAAAAAAAAAATGGCAATGTTGGTTTAACTTGTCTGTTAGTTTTACGCCCGTTTTCAGCAGTAGTACGTTTTTGTTTTTTGCGGTCGGTTAACATATACAGTTTTTCCTGGGTGTTTTAATCTGTAATAACCTTGATCTCTCTCTGCAAGTAAGATTACAGTACTTCCCCACATGAACCAGAGGTGGGAGACGAAATATCTGCAATAAAATCCGAGAGAGAGGCCGAGCTGAGGATCAAACTCACTGGTTATAATACCAGTGACTTATCCAATGCGTTATCGACTCATCTGACAGTTAAATGATAATCAAAAACATTCCAAGCGGTTTATAATAGTACTAATAAACTGGGAAACTGGTAACAGTTGTTGTTTATTGCCTGTTCAATTTCCTGTATCTTGATATGTGTTGCTAGTACCCAATTTATCTGGTACCGCGCTTCTTCGAAGCAATACAATGCGAGGGATTCCTGTCTGTTGGTAAATGACGTCAAAGGATAGGGCTTACACCCAAGCATTTTTTCATAGCACCGATACACGCAGTGCATATAATTCATTATATGTATATGAAGGAAATGCGACTGCGAATATGTCTAATGATATATCTATTTTGGTATCAGTTAAATGCAGAGAACATCATCATTAATAAACTGACCTTCAATTGAAAGCATATGATTGTTCTACGTTTTGGTGTGTTATTAGGAAATAAGCTACCCAGGGAAAAGCTGTTGAAAATTATTATTTACAGTTGAACATGCATTTGGCATCTCCATGAAGTATCTTAGGTAACGCACATAAACATAACAACATACATGATGTTATTACGTGTTTACTTAACACAATATAGAAAAACTAACACAATTTAGAACAAAAAAAAATTTAGAACAAGAGCCAGTCGGAAATGACTGCATGCTCGACTAATTGACACAAATAATTTCATTAGGATCAATTTATCAGAAAACTAATTTGTACAAGCTAATTCGTTGAATTTATATCCCCCGCCGAGTACTGGTTATTACTAACACAACAGCTGAAGACATAGGTCTTTATTTAAATATTTATCATGGCAAAACAGTGGGAAAAAAAAAACTTCAGATGGTGAAAAGGGTTGGGCAGCTCACCAGAATATAAGAATGAGACGTAAATAACCCAGGATATTGACCGGTATCTATAGTTATCGGAATCCGTGAGAACTGTGGATATTGGATCCTGCGTTTCCATTGGTTGATTGAATGTGATGTATTGAAGACCAAAATTTAACTGGCGGATGGTTGTGCAAGTTAAATAAATGAGATAATTTTCTTCAATAATTTAATAATTTCGGCTTAATCAAAAATATTTTGTGTAGATATAATTGTCAATTAAGACTCTGAGCGATAAAAAAGATCGATGAAACACCAGGTTGCTAGTTCGGGACTAGTCAGTGTAAGATTTTTTTTTCCAGCACTGTGTATACAAAAATAATTTTCCCAGACCTGGAGAAAAGCCTTTATAAGTTATCTCAGGGTCCAGACCTCTAGACGAAAAGTCCAAACATATAGATAGCATTACCAGAGTTGTCCGTCTGTTGTGGATGCTATTACAGTAGAATAAGATCTTGTCCAGCTTTGCATTCATAGTCAGTGGTACCCTAAAAGCCAGTCACTTTACTGGGTATTTGAAAAAATGGATGCTGCGCAAACTTTCTATAATAAAGTAGTACATTAAAGTTTTCTGTTCTTTTTGCTAAAACCAGGCCCCTATGTAGCCCAACAAATTGTGCGCAACAAGGGCTTTTCTATATACAGGTTGTCCGCCCTTTTGCGCACAGCCCAGTTAGCATTCAAAACAATACGGACAGTTTTTCTTCTATGTCTATATGCCAGCGACAAGAATCCATGTCGCAAGCTTTGACAGCTTTAAATAATTTTTTAAACCCAATAGATCTATATCTCTTAAAAATGTACATACCTGTAAAGCTCATTCCAAATAGAATAAATATTTGTGATACTAAAGAAGAAACGTGCAAGTTTTTTTCACGAAACACTTAATAAACTCCACACGTCAATGTTCTTTTGATTACACCGCTAAAATTCTATCAGACTGTAGTTTATAGATTTTTAAAAGGGATCGTTTGGTTATCACATTAAAATCAACATGTAAATGGCAGTTACAAGAGTAGTTCCGATTTCCACCGCAGTTTTGATCCTAACTGCTTGAGATGTAAAGGGCGGACATCTATAAAAAGTCAGTTTGTAAAATGGGTCTGTACTTGGAGTCGAATTATGAAACCCTATGATGATTCTAAATTCTAGCCCACGTCACGAACAATTATCCCACCCACTTCTGTGGACTTTTGTGGACTGTCATTTTATTTATAAATAGGTCTGTAAATTTATGGACAAGGGTGGTTTCAAAAGGTGTCATAGATTTTAATCTTGGTACTGCACCTCACAGGGATAAAAATGAATGAAAATCTACAAATAAAATAATATTATTTATTGGAAAACAAACGAACTTTTTTAAGAGATCATCATTATGTTCAGATGATTGTGTGGAATGCTGTTAGATCATTGATGACCAGGATGTATTAGAATTATCAGTATAAACAAACGTTCATTTGTGTATTTTCTATGCTACGCTCATTGCTATCAGAATCAATAAAACTGCTTTAGATGTGTGAATTTTCAAAATGTGTTTAATTTTGTACCGACCCTTGTCCGTAAATTTACAATTACAGTCTGTAAAAACAGCCGTTTCCTAGACCTGATGAAAGCGCGGTAAACTTGTGACAGAAAGTGTTATCTGGGAGCAGCTTTAATAATTTACTGTAAATCTGTCGCTTAAAATGGTAATAAGACGAAATACCTGCAATAAAACTCCGAAGTTAAATGCGCTATTTCTTTTCCGCCCGCGAGAATTTGGAGAGGTGTAAAACACGGGGGCCGTAACATGCCTCGGTATTGACCTTTTCGAAATTACGAAATCTCGCGCAATAAATACTTTTATAGATATCTCAAACAAATTTGTTGCATATATTTGTACACTTTTCAGACATTAAAAAAGTAAATATATTGAAAATAGGACTTTTAAAATTGGTCTCAATTTGATATTGTTGTTTATATTTTCTATTTAACGTTAGGAAGTTAGGACACCGTAAGGAAGTGTCTCCTTGACCGGGCCCGGTTGGGGAGACCTCGAGTCTCCTCGAACCGGTTGAGGAGACCTAGAGTCTCCTCGACCGGCTGCCGGTCGATGAGACGATAGGGGTTACTATTTTCTCCCCGACCGGCTCCGGTTGGGGATTCTATACAGGTAATATTTTCTGCTCGACCTCGACCGGTTCTAGATAGTATGATATATAACATAAATTTTCAGCGTACATTGTTTAAGGACCTTGTTTAAATCATGAATTTGGACCTTGTTTAAATCATGAATTTCCAAACAATACCGGATGATAAAAAGAGACAAGTCAAATGCGTAAAATCGTTACATGGAGCAACTTCTGTTAAGAATGAATCCAGGACATAACACAAGTGTGTGCATTATGCATGCTTTAACTTCATTGCAGATTTATAATAAGTAATAAATGAATTTGAAACATTTTTGTTATTGATAAGGTCTGATTTCGATGCGCTCAGCCCCATGAAACAAAAGAACATCGTTTTTCATGAAGAGTACCTCCAAATATCGGTGTTTAGGGGGGTAAAACTACGATGTGATTTTGATAACAGAAATAGATTGTATTGTCTAAGACAATATTTTGATTTGTTTTGCCTGCATTTTAGCATTTTTAAACTCATGTATAGTCAACCTCCTTATATAATGCCTCATCAGGGGCGTAGGCAAGTTTTGGATATTGGAGTGGCGGAAGTTTTGTAACATAATTTTATTAGTGAAAGTTAAAATGATAAAACTAAAGATTAACGTGCATTTTCAAAATAGGGATTTAAATTTATTAATTAAAACAAAAAGTAATAGAGATTTATTCACGCTTGATGTTTGATTGCAACATTTAATGTTAAAACAATGTTTCAAGTAATATTTCTTAAAGATTTGAAGCATCATAAAACACCTCATCGAAATAAATCCATGGGTACTCATCCAACCAATTAGGTTGAAATCCTCGCAACTCGGTTTTGACACTCCAAAAAAGCGATTTGGAAATGCAAAGTTCTTAGGTTAATTTGGAACATCCATATCTGATTATGGATGAAGAATGATTTTTCAACATACGGGGCGGTTTCAGAGAGGGTGCAGTGGATTTGCTCGAACCCCCTTTTGGGGGCAGTTATATATTTAATTTTCATGGGAATTTCGCTGATAAGTTGGAAATTTTCGTCAGACAACCTTCAGAATGCCCAAAATAAACCCCCTTTCTTGAAATCTTACATTCGACCCTGTGATACATGAAGTACTTGTTAAGACTGGACACCAAAATTGAGGTAACATGTCTCCAGTTATCCTTTTAACTGACACCAGACAAATACAATAAACAAACTCATTATATATATATATATATATATATATATATATATATATATATATATATATATATATATATATATATATATATATATATATATATATATATATATATATATATATATATACCTACCACTAGCCGCCGTTATATTTTAACCTCGCCGCTCAAATATTATTTTAGTTAGTCGAAATATTGGGGCGGCTGCCGCCCCATTGCTACGCCTATGCTTATCCGAGTGACAAAATATTCAGAATTACAAAATTTAAAATTACATGCCTAACTTGCCTTTTTCCGTTTGATTTAAATTTCCCGCCCCGTGCATGCAACTGAACACTACAGTTAATCGACGTCAAATCACTCAATTTATATGTAATATTGTCGTTGAAGTTTTTCTTTGGCGCCCGAGGTTTTGGCTTGACTCTCGTTTTTAAAAATGCACGTTTTCTTGTTTCTGATATCTTAAAATTTTAATTTTTAAATTGTCATAAGCTGGAAAAGTTTCGCCAGTTTTAAACTCTATAGACATTTTTTTTGGCCCTATATAGACATCTTGTTAACAATTAGTTAGAATGGAAAATAAACTTCTACACAAATACATGTACATTGCTCCGAAGATTCGATGTACAATCAACACAGAATAACCGTGACGACATGAAATTGTTTTATAATTTATAAAGAATCAAATGATATAGATACATCGGAGATTATTGAATAACGATACACAAAAGGCTAATTACCATACCTGTGGACGGCGGCATTAAACTAAGATGAATCACACTAGTGATGGCATCATCACCGATCCGGGAACAGCTCGAGGAGAAAAAAGTATTCCTACAGTCTCCTCAACCGGAGACGGTCAAGGAGAAAATAGTAGCTGTATAGTATCCTCGACCGGCAGCCGGCCGAGGATACTCTGGATCTCCTCAACCAGGTCCGGCCGAGGAGACACTTCGTTAATTACCCAAGGTAATGTAAATCCCGACGAACGCCTTTAACTATTTCTAATAGATATGTCACAAGTTATTTTTTCCCATTTATGTGTACGCCCCCCCCCCCCCCACATTTTCCAAAGGCTAAGATACTAATAAGTTCACAATAAAGAGGGACTTTAAAAGTCGGGGTTAGTTTAAACAATATTTATAAACCATATATAGCATGTTACATGTACATAAACAAATATTTATAGAAATAAGGTATGGGAATTCTTATATTAATCCATTTTCTCTGGTGGAAGAAATAACACACCTTTTGTGTTCTATATATGACAATGGAACATACAAATTGAAATTCAATAACTATGTTTGGTAAGCGAAATTCTTAGTGTTAAAATGCACTAATTTTAAGTAAAGTTTTTACAATCTGGTTATTTGTTTTAACAATATTTATGAAGAATCATTCTTCACGTGGACCATGCCCAAGCGTGACACACACGATCCGGCGGCTCACGTCACAAAGCGTCTAGAGGCAATAATAAATTTTTGTACTTTTAAGAATACATATGCATTATGGTCGCTGCTTAAGTGTTCATTTCCGTAAATTCAGTTTTGGTATGTCATTATACACGGTAAATTAGACATGTAACGTTGTCTTATTTTTTATAATTTCGACAGGCAAGGAGAAAGTGACCAGTGGTCTCTACTTCACCACAAGAACACAACGGATTTTCAATTTGCCCCGGGTTGAGCGCAACTCAATATTTACACAAGTAAACGGTACAATTTAGATCCATCCCAAACGATGGTACGCATATGGCGGTGAACATGGAACCTTCAATGCCGTATTTTTTAGATTAATACCATTCCATTTTCAGCGGCGTATGGTCCCCAGATAGAAGAATAGGTTTTGTAAGAACGGTAACAATTTTGTGATTCTTGCAATGGGTCGCCAAATTTTCCCATTTAAGTTCGTTATAGAGTTTATCGATACTGCAAAATAAGTTGCCCCTGTGACAATTCTTGCGGCTTCAATGTGAATAGCTTCAAGTTCCCGCTTAAGTTCAACGGAGCAATTTTCCCAGACTATATCGCTGTACTCGAGAAGAGGTCTTACAAAAGAAAAATACAGTTTCTCCAAGCAATGTCGTTTTAACACAAATTTTGATTTTCGTAGTAAACCGAGTTTGAAGCAAACGTTTTCCAATAATAATAATAATAATAATAATAATAATAATAATAATAATAATAATAATAATAATAATAATGATAATAATAATAATAATAATAATAATAATAATAATAATAATAATAATTATTATTATTATTATTATTATTATTATTATTATTATTATTATTATTATTATTATTATTATTATTATTATTATTAGTATTATTATTAAACTTTTATTTAGTTTTCAACATATCGCATATCTTGCAACGTCTATCAAACATAATACTCATAAGTTAAACATGTACAAATGCCAATACAGGTTAATAACATGACCCACTAGTCTTTAAAATGTCAGAGTTAATGGTTATTTTAAAAGGGTAGATTTTACTTGCTGGTTGAGTCGGCGCTTTGGATTAAATCTACTTTTTCTTTAAGCTGATGTGCCACTTGTCAGTTCCCTTAAAGCTGAAGTGCAGTCAATCTCGGCCCAGCATCAATATGCTTCGTAAATTCAGAAAAAAATCTTGCAAAATAAATTGTTTTCTTTCCGGAAAATATTACACTGAACATGAACTTTTACCGAAAATAAAAAAAAGCCCTCTAACTTTTGACAAATATAACTCGCTTTAAATCCACCTTAATATAATTTTAAGATTAGTTTTATTAAATTAAAAACGAATGTAACAATGTTAAAAATACTAATTGTTTAAAAAAAAGATAAAGATAAAAAGTCAAAGTCTTACTTACATGGGAGATATTCAGAATCTAATTACAACTATGATTTATTAGTCAAATTGATTGATTGATTGATTGATTGATTGATCGGTCGCGGTCGGTCGGACTTTCTCATATTGCCCCTGCAGGTCACACAATTACAAGAATTTGTGATTAAAATAAGAAACAACAACAACAACAACAAAACAACCCGAAAAACAGCGACGTTTAACAACTAAAAACTTTTTTTCTGCCAACGAGGATTATATTTTAAGAATTTCATGTTAACAGTAACTAAATAAATTATAAGTTTATTTGCTATATGGCTTTATTTTTGTAGTGTAACTGCTTTTGTGTGTTCTATAATCTGCCTTGAGCAGACTGTCCATGACAAGACACTAACTAAATTAGATTAACTTGTTAACTGAATGACACGCTTTTACATTCAACAGGTTTAATACGATTAACGTGTTATTTGAATGACAAATTAATGCGATGAAGCAAAATAAAATTTGTATTATCTGTAAAAACAAAAAAAGTTATCGGGTACCAACGTGTTTTTCGTTATCTTGGAAAATTGACAACAATTACATATAGTAAACAACTTCAATCCAGTTGTAAAGTAATTTGGTTAAAATATATTACTTTCAACGGCAAAACGGCTTGCGCTGACTTGATTTCGACAGGTATTTTTCCACTTACATGCTATATTTTTAAACGGGTTTCTTTGTACATTTAACAACACATTCAACTTGTATTAACAACAAATCCGACGAAAATATAATGAGAAATATGCCCGAAATAACAATTTGATAGTATGCAACGGAAAACCATAAAATAATGCGACTTGAAATACTTATACTGATATGCAGTATTCCCATCACGTAATAGATATTTAAAAACTGTTTTCTAGTATTATTTGTTTAAAGAATAAATCTGACTTAAAAACGATTAAAGTATTGTTTGTTAAAATAATAAACTTGAATTAAAAAAAACGGTTGTAATAAACTCGGAAATGAGTCCACAGTAATTATTTTACATAAGACGAAAAATGAATTCCGCGCTTGAAGCCAATGATAATAATGAAATAATAAAAACATTTACATACTTTTTTTTGCAGACGGCGATTATATTTTAAAAAGAAGGTCATGTTAACAGTAACTTAATTAATTATAAATTTATTTGTTGCAAGGCTCTATTTTTGTAGTGTAATTTCTTTTACTGGCTAGAGCAGACTGTCCATGACATGTCACTAAATTAGAATAACTTGTTAATTGAATGACAAATTTATGTGATGAAGCAAAATATATTTGCTATATCTGTAAAAACAAAAACAAGTTATCGGGTATCGTCGTGTTTTTCGTTATCTTGGAAAATTGACAATAATTACTTCAATCCAAGTACCTATTTATGTTGCGATCGGCAAGTAGATGCTTTTTTGTTGAGATATCTGTAGAAACAAAGAAGTTAAGGGGTACTGACATGTTTTCTTTTCTTTTTTTTGCCGTTATTTTACGGCGTCGCCGTGTTATACACTTGATCGAGAATATTTCCAGCGTAACTGGGGAACACCTGACCGAGAATTTGTACAGCGTAAATGGGGAACAACAAAACATTGGAAACACAAACTGAAAGTTGCGGCACACACACATTATACACACACATAAGAAAAACAACAACAGGGTAATGGGGAACTCTTCCATTTCGATAGGGAATCATTTTTTTTGGTAAAAATAAGAACGAGAACGCCGTTTTTGACATCAGTGCGAAACGGGGAATTCCCCGGTTCCCGGTGGTACCACAGTTCGTTGGTGTGTATTCACACGAAGTTCCGCATTTAGCAGGCAGTACGAGAACACACACACACACACACACACACACACACACACACACACACACACACACACACACACACACACACACACACACACACACACACACACACACACACACACACACACACACACACACACACACACACACACACACACAATTTCTCCTTTATCAGAAGGACACTATATTTAACACAAATAACGTATATTTTAGCTTCTTTCTTACAACTTCATATTCGCCAGCAACAATGCAGTTCTAAAACGGATATCCTTACCGGGGTAAACACAATTTGGGCTATGACATTTACCAGGTCACAATGTGCTTTACAAGTCAACAATAATTATTGTTTTAATTAACTGTCTATTTTAATGCCCTATTACAAATTATCAAGGCCACAAGCAGGTGTTATTGTTTTCTTATTTGTAAGAATTGCTAATCATACGTAATTTTCAGCATTATAAATAAATTAATAATGATGCCTGCATATATGATGCCATTCAAACAAGTGTTCGATAAGGTCAACTTAATACCTCCAAAATATATTTTACCTGCTTAGAAATATACTTGTCTTTTAGGTAAAAACAGCTTCCACACAGCTTCCACACGTGTGCTTGCATTTTGATACATTTATATTCATGTTGGTTACATCAAGATATTATTAGTAGATACAAACGCAAGGTGTCATATCCATATAGAAAAAAAAATCGTCTTACTTGAACTAAGCAATTGAATTAGATTATGAAAGACTTCGTCAGATATACAGACATTTCTTGCGAATAAATCGGTTATCAACATGTAAGGAAATTTCATAAAAAAGCTAAGATTCTTGGATACGACCCCTGACAAGTGTCTGCGTAGACTGTCCCACATGAACAAACACCAAGACTAAATTCCACACTGTGCGGGGCTGAGTTGCAAGTCATTACCGAACTTCTCGGCTATGAAAGCTCCATTACATGTTAACTATTTACTGTTTCCATTTCGGTAAGAATGTTGGTATTGTTTTATTGAGCGTAAATATCATTATTTTTTTACATTTGCGATATCATGGACATTGAGTAACATCAAGTTAAAATACAGTCGAATTGCTTTACTTCGGATCGCGATTTAATGAACGTAATGTAGACATGCGAAGCCAACACACTGCCGATGTGGCTACTGTGCAATGTGATGCAGATAGCAGGTTCGTTAATATAAAATTCGCACGCTATGCACTAGCATTAGCTAACCTGTTTACCGAAAGCTATATAAAGAATTTGTCGAATGCCGATTGGCATAACTTTGACACGTCAATGGTCTAGGCTTATTCTTTGAGTGCTAGGTAAACAGTTATTTGCAAAAAGCAGGGCAACGACTCTGACCTGCTGTATTGTCGTGATGTGTCTTCTTTTGTGGTTATTACGCCATATACCAAATTCTCATGTAATATTTTTTTTTATTATTTAATTTTATTTTTTTATTTATTTTTAAGTTCTAAACCATTTGAAAGGCTTTAACTTTTTTCACTTTAAGCATGATAGTTTTAGGTGTTAGTTGTTTGCTGTTGTTGTAGTTGTTGTTATGTTGGGTAAGAAGATATAAAGAAAATTGTCTGGTTTTGGGGTTATAATCTTTGATATATTTTATATAGAAACATACATCTATGTGCATTTGATTTTTAACAGCAAAGATAAAATCACGCCAATCAGTATATTGGAAAATTTACTTGGCCTAAACAGAAATAAAAGACCCCATAGGGTGTGTTTGGGTAAATTAGTGTCATACAAATTATGCCAAAATTTGAAGAAAAGCGAGCCTTCAATCGATTAATTATGCAATTTAAATGTTATAACACATTAAATTACATTTCGAAATTGCCATTTTTTTTTCATTTTCATTATAAAAATACACAATTTTATTTGACGTCGTATATTTCTGTACACATGCTTGAAAGAAACATTCAATTGCTTAATCCTATTAGAAAAATATGCAATATTAAAATTGTTACTTCTTTAAAACAATTTTAACATAACAACCTCCACCCCAAGGCGTTCATTTATCCCTTGAAAAAAATGACACCTGGACATTTACATTACTATTTATACATAAATTAATAAAACAAGTACACATCATTCAAAATAATCAGTGCTTTATACAACAATATGAAGAGTTTTCCTTTACCCAACAGGTCTTCATATGACATATGTAATCCTCGTGAACAAATACCAAAGCTCTTTCAAGTATCTTTATGATTTTACATACATTTGATACTGAATACATATGCCATGCTGAGGAGCGAACATTATAATATGATATCAAACAAAAAATCGAAAGTCCTTATACGAAATTAACACAAAGTATTATCAACAAATGCAGTTCTTTAGAACTAAATCAAGCATTTAACATATTAAAATGCAAAAAATCTATGTATACATTAAAACATATTCATTATGAACATGTAATTATAGTTAAGGAAAGGTCATAAAAATCCTCGTGCACAAATACCAAAGCTCTTTCAAGTATCCTTATGATTTTACATATATTTGATACTGAATACAAATGTCATGCAGAGGAGCGAACATTATAATATGATATCAAATAAAAAAATCGAAATAAGAATATATGACAAAGTCCTATGAGCATTGCAACATAAACCAAACACCGACAAGGCACAGAACAAAGGTATTTCACATGCAAGCCAAGCGAAAAGTAAGAACAAATTTGTGATGAGTCATTTAACGAAAAGAGCAGCAAATCCGACAGTTACCGCCTCGGAACGGTCAGTCGGCAATATGGACCGACTGGGGTGCTTAAACCGGTTTTACAGAGCTCTAACCTCGCACTTTCTGACGAGTTTCTCAAATGCAAGCAATGAAAAGAAAAACGATGTATTGAAATTCAAAATGTCCAAGCGCATGACCAGAGACGAGTTAATGGTAGTAACATCCTGTTCATGTGAAGATAGAATTGAAGAACCAAAGTCCAATGTTCATCAAGGAAATTAACGTAACAATCCTTATAGGATGAATTAAATGACAACATAGATTACATGCCCGGGGAGTTTTTTTACGACCGCCACACTGCACAAGTAACATTATTGTGATCATGAATAAGAATATATGACAAAGTCCTATGAGCATTGCATCATATACCAAACTCCGAAAAGGCACAGAACAAAGGTTTTTCACATGCAAGCCAAGCATAATACAAACTACAAAATACAAAATAAGCACAAATAGTTATATACAAATGCAGTTCGATAGAAATGAATCAAGCATTTAACATATTAAAATGCAAAAAATATATGTATACATTAAAACATATTCATTATGTACATGCATTTATAGTTAAGGGAAGGTCATAACAATTGTCAGAAAAGCGTATGCTTGTTTTCTTTAATTGAATAGAAATATCCGAAATATGTATGCCGTTAACTCACTAATTACACTGATTTGCTGATAAAATTCAATACACCAGGCAGCATACATCCAGAAATATCGTTATTGTAGGAACATCATGTAACGATTCTCGGACAAAAAATGTATCCGTGCATAAATGGGAAACGCGTCTGAATCAGACATGTGTACAGGACAGTTCGTTATATTAAGAATGAACAATGCATACTACGAGCCTCTAAATGAAAACACAACTTACCGAAGACACACCACTAAATTTAAATATGTACATTATGCATTTCACACACGACATTCAGTTATTGTAATCTCGCGATGGCTTATTCCTGTCCGTTTTTTTTTTTTTGGGGGGGGGGGGGGATAGCAGTCGCACTCATAAACGTTGTGTGCTATGACTTTAAGCTATAGCTTATATAAACATTACATCATTAATTCAAATGTAACTTTGAAATATTGCTCATTTGTTGATAAAGACAAACTAAGGCACATCTGCTATAAGTGTCCTGTTTAGTGGGGACTACAATCCCTCCTATTCCTGTATGTTCCTTTAGGTTTATTATTGTTTAAACCATTTCAGACAGTTGTGTTTCAATGCATATATATCATCTAAACGTGTAAAATATATAAAATACGTCTTACACGTGTATATATGAGTTGCTGCCAGTGAATTAAATTACGGTTAAATGTAAATCTGTTTTGGTGAAGAAAGTAATGCAACAACAAATCTTTGTTAAAATTAATCGCTTATTGCATACAATGTCAACCCGTTGTAATTTATAAGCATAATGAGCCGTTCTCATATTTAGAAGAAACTGGCTGAACAGTGTATGGCAGTATAAAACAGAATAAAAGGCACAGGACAAAGATATTTCACGTACAAGCAAAGAAAAGGTAAGAACACATTTGTGATAAGTCATTTAACGAAAACGGGCAACGTTGACACCTTTTCGGAATGATCACCAAAAACGGTCGTTTATCTGTGTCAACTTCTTGATTAGCTGTTTTGTTGTCTTAATCTTTCACGGTCTACTTGCAAGTGCACACATTCAATCGGATCTAATATTTGAATGCTGCAGGTCGTCAATTGTCAACATTATCTGACGATATACAGTAAAACGATTGACCACTCTTCCCGTTTTGATATCAAATTATTCGTATGTAGAAAAATCATGTGGTACTTAGGCATTATGTTATTTATTAATCGGGCATTGAGTTTATAAAGACCAGAATAAAGAAATACAAATATAAAAACAAAATATTACCTATACATACACTCACACATACACATATACATGTATAGGTGGTAAAGCAATCTTCCAAATATTCTAAATCATAAAAGTATCAAAATCAAATAAAACATATTTTGATTTCTGATTAACAAACACTGAATTCAAGATTTGATCTCATGTCATACTCTTTCGTTTATTCAAAACTGTTTTCTACAAAATATGACTGAATATATGCTGAAAAGTAAATTCTGTGTTTATTCTATATAAACTACCAGCAGATTGCAGATAGTGTTTGTCCAATATAAATTTAATCACTGATGAATAAATCATTAAACATTATCGCTTATAATGTCCTCCTGTTTAGTCCTTATTTTCACAATATATGACCTATAATTGAGAATTGTCTTGAGTGATGTGCAAAATAATTCCAAATTATCCCAAAATAAATCATAAAATATATTGCATGTACAGTTGTTCTCAAGAAATGTTGGCGTATATTGCAAACAATGCTTTGTAAAAACTATTTTTTTTCTCTGTCACAGCTTTACACTAAGCATGAAAATGTATACACTGTGTTGTTTAGATACATGTATACGATGGGATAAGGGGAAACTCCCATGCTAACAATTTGCATCAGTCCAATATGTATCTAAAAATATTGCATATTTATTCTCGATGTCTGCCGTATCCAAACAGTCTTGAACGACCTTGTAGTGGCTTGCTATTCGGGCTAACAACACTTTCAAAATGGCATGCAGTTTGTCTGCTTTGACTTTTTTGATACAATGGGTTTGTTGGTGGTTACATTGTCCTGATCAACATCAGACTGGGCCATGACCTCGGGATTGCTGCAGGTGCCTACAAGAATACACACACGTCTTTAGCTATACTAATGACGTTAGATTTTAGTAACAATCTAAAATCATATGATTGATAACAACATCAAGTTAATACCTCATCTCTGAACCACATCTACTTTCGTATCCTAATAAATATTATATTTCATGAACGTCGCCTGATGTCGATAATACTAAACACTGTAAGACGACAAAACGTAATGCATATAACTAGATATCCAGATATCGGCAAAGCCTCTTAGTGTAATAGGAGTAAAAAGAAAAGGTTAAGCAAGTGAACGTTTTAATAATTACGATGATTTCACTTTGAAACTTTAAAAAGGTCTAGAAATTCTGGTTGTTCAACACACGCAATCGACGTATAATCCGAATAACAAACGTGACATAATTAAGGATATTATGTAGCTGTGTGTTAATATTCCAGCTAAACTGCACTGGCCCTTCTGAAATTAAAATAAATAAAGGATCCTTAATCTCACATGGTTTCTGCATACCGTGTTTTTTTCTCATACGCAACATTAATTTGATGCTTAAGAATTCGGTATGCATTGTTAATTCGCAACTCCCTTTCAGGTTATATTTGTCAACAGCTCCAAGGTCCTACAAATCACGTCATATATAGTTGATTGATGATGCCATGATATAAAAAAGATGGCAATTGTAGTTTTATATCGCTCAAGTGAATCTCGTAGACATTTGGCCCTGGTAGCCATGTTTACTGACGGATCAGAACACTTTGAATATTCTTAATACATGGCCATCCAAGAAGTTTGTATATCAAATATGAAGGCTCCAGCTCGTGTAGTGTCTGAGAGTCAGATTGTCTAAGTTTTCCTTGAAGCTATATAGGGAAAATGGCCACAACCCCTGGCGGTCATGTTTTGACGAATCCAAATTCCTTGAACACTCTGAACACTTTTGATACAGTGCCACGTAAGAAACATATATTATGGCAATAAGACTTTCAAAAGGGTAAATGTCCATGACCTTTGCTGCCATGGTTTTTGACGGATCAATTGTTATAACAAGCTTGATGCCATGCCACCCAAAACACACGTATACCAAATATCAATCTTCTAGTTCTGGAGGTTTCTAACAAACATATTTTGAAATAATTTCTAAATAGCCAGATAAGGAATATGGCCCCACCTTTGAAGGCTGTTAATTGACCGTTCAAAATGCTTTGATTTTTTTTTAAACAAGGCCACTCATTGAACATCGGCTTTATACATCAAGGCTGTTCATCTTGTAGTTTCTGACAGGAACATTTTCTTATGTTTCATATAGCTTTATATATAAAATGGCCACTCTCATAGCAGCCATGTTTTTGACGGATTGAAAGTCGTTGAACACTGTTGATACAGATAGCCAAAGCAACGTGTATACCATAAATCGAGGCTCTATGATTTGAAGTTTCTGAAAATATGTTCTTAGTTTCCCTATATAGCCGTTTATGGAAACATTCTTCCCACTGACACCATTAGTTTAGACGGACGATAATTCCGTCAACTATCTTGAGGCAGGCTATCCATAAAGCATGTTTACCAAATATCAAGGCTCTAGCTCAGGCACTTTCTGACCAGAAGATTGTCTAAATTTCCCTACATAGTCATATACAAAAAATGGTCACGTCCCTGGCGTGATACACATTCTTTGAACATATGGTCGGTTTCCCTGCCTGCTAAGGTTTGTGAGAATGTTTTGCTGAATTTGGCCTAGTGTTTTAAGAGGAGATGTTGTTCGACAACGTTGATGGAAACATTACGCCGGACGCCCGACAAAATCTCACTCTAAGCATAAGCTCATTTGAGCGTAATTGTTGAGAAAGTTGACCGAACACGATATCATTAAATGACCGTTTGTTTTCAGTAAACTTATAAGATCACAGGATTTTAATTGTGCATTAACCATTAATCTTTAAATTGGTTATGTAAAAGAAAATATCTATTAGTATCAGTAATGCTGGCATTGACACACCGTACTTATATAGCCATCTGAGGCTGGCTCTTTTTACACAACGCCAATTTTAGTAATATTCCATTAGAGATAAATCGTAATTTAAGACCATGCTTTGGGAAAAACAAGACCGACGAATAAACCTACCAGCTGATTGACGAATTAAATTCTAGGGAATACCCTAAAACTTTTTATTGCGAATGAATACTTAGACAATGAACTTACCCATGTCTGGTATGACAATGGCATCAGCTTCATCTTGAGCTGCTATCTCTGAAACCGTAAGAATGAATATCCAATAATGCCACTGGTACGACAGGAAGGGTAAACACAACCAAACTCTTTATTTATATTTAGGTCAAATGTATATCGTTTGTGTCCGTAAAAATAGATATTATTGAGCAAGAAACAAATATAGATATGGACAGTCGGACTAACTGACCTGCACACAGAGTCGACTACGTAGTAATTCACCAATCTTCCTGTAGTGGGTACGTAAACAAAGCAATTTACAAAAGAAATTGCAAATGACATTCACTTAATATGTTCAGTACCATCATTTTGACAAAGCAGCACAAGCACAAAGATACAACAAGACGAAGGACGCAGTAACATTTTTTTCCCACTGGCTGACAAAGTTTTATATATATATATATATAAATTCTTTTCAGAATGTTGATCCAATGTTGGTATATATAAAGCATTTGCCATTATCACAATAAAGACAAGCTACTACACTTGATAGCGTTATCAATGCAAAAGTTTGACGCCATAACGCTATGGCAAATGGACAATACTGGTTTAGTACATTGCTCCTGTTAATATAACAATCAATCCAAGTTGACATGTATGTTCTACCTGCGTAAGGTCGTCACTATGCCAAAATACTAGAACAAGTAATTTAACGAATATAAAAATAAAGGCTTAGTAACAATAATCTTGACATTAGCCAGATACAGTTGGCTAGAGCACTTGACGACAAGGGCCCTATAAAGGTTTGCTCTCAACCTTACGTTCTCCAATCTACTAACACATCACTTCCTTCGGAAAATATGTTTACAATTGTTTTTAATCATCAAAAAGCTTGAATAATACCTCTCTCGTAATCGTGCAAAAGCTTTGCAAGATGTTCTTGCTTAATCATTGTCAGACACTCTTTAAACGCTTCATATTTCTCTGGTCCCAATGTTCTGACTTTCTCCAAAACTGCCCTATTTCTTTGTGATGTAATCTTTTCATCCTGAAACAGACACAATGTGCAATATCTGCTATGGCTTGGTTACTTTTGCCATACAAAACTCTACAAAACGGAAAAAAGAACAACAACTATTAGACAACTCTATGAACAATATCGCGAGATAAAAACTGATGTACAATACATTTTGGAAAAAAAAATGCAACGCAGCCTGATTTGTGTGAAACAATTCAACAAGCCCAGCGATTGTTCACCGTGTGTGTTTGTGTTGTTTGACCAAGTTGCCAATATGTTTGTGTGCTTGTTTTGATACCATCGACCATTTCTCTTGCTGTTTTAGGCTGCACATTTGATATTTAATATCATCAGTATGTTATAACATTTTCCAACTAGATTATTGTCGGTGACCTGGTTAAAATGGCCTGCTCTCGCTGCAAACGCATATAATTAATAGTTGACAGCGTATTACACCTATTAATATAATGCAACAATCATAACAAACTATGCCTACAAGTCTTAAAATTTAAATAATGCATATAGAGCGGAAGCAAAATAGGACTACTGCAAACCAATTTACATGTGTTATGCTAACTGAGTCTCCATCGCAGCAAAGTTATTGTTGTTATCTGGATATAGTGATGTGTAGCTAATGCAATCAAATTGATCGGTTTTTATTTTATTGCATTTGAGAAACCCGTCAGGAAGAGCAATGTTAGAGCTCTGCAAAAGCAGTTTAAGCACCGGAGTCGGTCCAGATTGCCGACTGGCCGTTCCAAGGCAGTAAGTGTCGGGTTTGCTCTTATTGTAAACAAATGACTAATCACAGATTTGTTCTCACTTTTACATTTGGCGTGGATTTGAAAACCTTGACCTTGTGTCTTTTCAAATTTTTGTATATGCTGCAATGCTCATAGGACTTTGTCTTATATACTTTTATTAGTTTCAGACTTCTTTTGTATAATTGCTTGCTCAGCCGACTTAATTGTGTTACACCAGGCTCATGGGTATGTTTGTAAATGACGTGGTATGCTAGCTGACGTATGTTCCTAGGAAGTCATATAAATGACCCAAACAACAATTTAGCAGCGACATGGCCGAGGTTCTTACGACGGACCCATTATCCGAAGTCGTGCATTGTACAGATCGATGCCATCGCTAAATCAAAAATCTTAGTAAACATTAAAGTACCCAAACAGTAAATTGCCATGAACTTACCCGTAGATCACGAATTGCTACTGCTACTCTCCATAAATTTGTCAAGAAGCTCACCGGAATCCATTTCTTCGATCAATCTTGCCCAAGCTTTAGCCAGTGCTTTTCTGTAAGTTTGATCTAAAAATAAACATTAGCCAACATATAGTGAGAAGCGTGCTAAATAATAACTTGTAACAGTTAAACAGATACGACTTTAATAAACACAACGTTTTGTCCTGTGTGTTTTATTTCGCAGCTCATTTAAAGGGCTCATAAATATAGAGAGGATAACATGGATAACGTGTGTATAATCAGTGATTATATCAACACTATGCACGTGATAATGTAAATCTCATTTTAAAACATCAATACAATCCGGGGTACGATTGCTTTTAAAATCATCTTATAAAATAATAGAAAACTTAACCCTGAATGATTTACCATTTAAATGAACACTGAAGCGAAGTATTATTATAAAGCGAAACATTCACCTATCAACATTAAAATACACAAACTCAATTACGCTACAACATAATTATGTACATCAAACAATAAGTCCAAACCCGCAACTCTCGTATATACCTCGACAGAATGTGATTGTTCACTGGCCTTAACCGTATACATTAAACCTTTTTATATATCGGCTAGTTAGTTTTATAGTGTTATTATTGATTGACTTAATGTGCTTCAATTTAAATTGTCAAAACGCTGAGGACGATGTCAAATCCTACAGAGAAAAGAAAATATAAAACTGTGTAAGAAAACATGTCCTATCGTATACTGAATGATTCGCAGTATATGTTATACATGTAATAATAAAACAAAGAGAACAATAAGACAACCCTTGTATGTATTGAAACTGAAAAAGTAAATTAGTGTGAATAAAAAACGCCCAGAATATGTGGTAAATGAAACAAAAATGTACCAATCGGGATAAATAGCATGCGTTTGAATGATTGTGTTGTTTATGCCCTTATTTTGAATAGTACATTATTACAGTAGTTTTTCTTTATTTTGTATTTGGCCCAATTCATGTTATGTATGTGAATTGGTATAAAATGTTCATTTCATTTTTTTTACAAATATTATGACCTATTTTGTAACCATGAGATGACGATCGTTGTAGTAAAATATGTAAAAAAATACCTGCATTTTTTGGACCTGTGATCCAGTACTTAAGAGCATCCCTCATAAAGACGGTATGTGAGGCGCATCTTTCATATGAACACACACATTTCTTCTTGGGTTGCACTTGCCACTGGTTGATGTCGTCTGGCAATTGATGCATGCACTGAACTGAGTTAATGTCGACTTTTGGACAACAGGCAAAGACGGCGACTGATGGTGTCTTAATACAGTTTAATTGCAACTTGTTCATGCACTCAATAAGGAATTTCAGGATCATGTGGCATACCATGATGTCAGGGTTGTCTTCATCAAGACTGTTCACCCAGACTTTGACAGCGTTGTCAACATAAAGCACGGTGAACACGTGTAGATCATGCTCAAACAATGCAGAACAATTGTAGATGTGGTCTCTGTGAATTGGATATTTCTGGATACAAGAAGCAATGAGCTTGTAAAAAAGTATCATTGGAAAGAACTTGGATGCTACTGACAGTGTCAAAACCGAGGTTGCATCGCCTTTGAAATGGATAGGTCGGCAACTAGGGCGTTCAGTTATTAAGCATGGCACAAAGAAATGGTTCTGTGGCTGAAAAAGAAACAAAATCGTATGTGTTTTGGCAACACTTTAGGCGGAATATTGGTATAAACAGCATTACATGATCAATACGCAGATGTATTATTCAATGTGCATCAGGTTATGTATCTTCGTAAAACACACATAACACTTTGTCATTTCCCATCGTCCATTGATTCAGCCAATATGTGGTGTCTTTGCATATTGTAGATTATACACATTATAGCGACGTCCAGATAGTTTGGATGGAGACACCAGTCAAATGACTAGATAGAACCACGCAGCACCGCAGGTCAGCTAGAAGACCGTCTCAATGTTAGTCCTTCAACTCTATACTGGCTGACACCAGTTACAACGATTCCACTACATTATGGACGCCCCATATAATCGTTATCAGAGTACATCAGCAAGTACAAAGTATATGAAGACAGTCCAAAGAACTCTTTCGACCTACCGTCATCATTCTACTTGCTCAGCTTTACACATTGCTGTAGGGGCAAAGCCATGCAAATAAATTTGGTAGACCCCTCAATAAACTTCAGCGGGAACTAAGGAACCTTGATAAAAAACGTTTCTAGTTTGCTGGCTCACAATGGCTTTGACATAGAAAAGTAACTTTCATTGTATATGCATTACGGTATTTAACCATGATAATAATGTACCTGCTCAGGTTCTATTGGCCTGGCAATGAGGTTAAGTTGCTGCATCAACAACAGGAGGAACTCCCTTTCTTCGAAAAACCTTTCCGGTTTTTTATCGCGCCACACTTCTTCTGAAAATGCAACAACAAACTTATGTTACATAATATTTTATTGATGTATTCAAACCCTTAATTCATCATTGAAGTAGTCAAGTGCTATGCTCTCTTTTGTTCATTGGCAGTGTGCACAATTTTGAAAAGTTTGAATAATACACCTTAATTTCTTTCTTTCTCGCTTGTTGGTTTGTTTTGTGAAAATTAAATGTAAGCACAATACTCAAATGCACTTGCCCATCTAAAAATTATAAATAAGAAAGGACAAGACACCAGATGGACAATGTAAACACTGTGACATTTTCATATTAAATGGGGCTTTCAAATAAGCACGTGTTCATGATGACTTAATCATATAAAAGGAGGAAGACCGTGCCTTATGTATTTCTGTAAACATAAAATGAAGCAACAGTGCCTGTTATTTACTAATAATATATACTCTCCACTCACAAACACAAATACACATATACGAGCGCGCACACACACACCTACACACAAACACAATTTTGTCATTACAACTGTTTAACCTCTCCCTTTTCCATTCATTGATGTACAAACAATCATTGTTACATATATCAAACAACAATATGACTTACCAATGATTTCAGTGTTAATTTTGCCGGTCTTTTTTGCCTGCTTCCAATGTTCCCTCAACATCATTTCGCGATCCAGAAAATGTTCTGCCGTGATGATGCATTTAAAGGCATCAGCCACCCACTGGGGATTCAGCAACACGTAGTCTTTCAACTCCCCTTCACTAGCATAGACAGAAGCAATCTAATATAACATTCTATATATTTATGCATGTTCATACTAGATCCATTATCCTGTCTTAAACGTGTTTAATATACTCACTCTTCATTACACACTGCTACTTATAAGTGAAAATATTCTTCATACCACATCTCTTACTAGACTCATTAGCTGGAAAGAATATGTTTTTTCATTCGAAATCTTATGCTAGTCACGATGTGTTTTAAGAAATGGGAGTATGCGTCATCACTTGTCGGTAACCAGACACACTTGCTTGAAAAGGGAAGTATTTCCCATGCTTGGTCTGTTTAGAGACTGGTTGACATGTTTATTTATTGGAATTATCACCATGCCGACAGTATTTCAGTTATCTTGAGAAGTAGAACATGCCTTGTCTGTGTACATCCTGATGTGAACTCCTCACATTATCGTGATACCAGGCCTACCAGTAAAGGATCAACTTTTATGTTTGCTTGGATGTTAGCAAGGGAGCTACACACTTACCATTCTTAACGATTTTGGTATGTTGCGGCCCAGGTTCAAACCCGTTCCCCTGCTACCCAGGGCCGGCGCTCTACTAATTGCACCACCAAGACTTGTATAATCTACAGACTAACTACATGTATCTTACAGTAATGCCCGACACTAAATCTGTATCAAGACTAACTAGCTCAATATAAAGGGGCATATTCCTCATTCCACATTTGTTTCCAGACTAACAAGCTCAAAACAAAAAGGAATATTCCTCATTCTACATGTGTTTCAAGATTAACTAGCTCTAAATAAATGCTAAAAGACCCCCTATCACATCCGTTCCAAGACTAACCAACCCAAAACAAAGGGCAATATTCCCCATTCCACATTTGTTTCCAGACTAACTAGCTCAAAACAAAGAGGAATATTCCTCATTCCACATGTGTTTCCAGACTAACTAGCCCAAAACAAAGGGAATATTTCTCACTCCACATTTGTTTCCAGACTAACTAGCTCTAAATAAATGCTAAAATACCCTCTATCACATCCGTTCCAAGACTAACCAACCCAAAACAAAGGGCAATATTCCCCATTCCACATTTGTTTCCAGACTAACTAGCTCTAAATAAATGGTTAAAGAGACCCAAAGACATATGCTCCAAGAATAACTAACTCGAAATAAAGGGGAATATTCCTTATACAACATTTGCTTCAATATTAACTAGCTCTAAATAAAGGGGATTATTCCACATATCACATACATAAACAGACATACGATATACAAAAAAGCCAAATTAAGCGTAGTATTCTAGTGCTACATCTGCTGTAAGACTCACAAGTGTCACGTCAACATTTAGACTGTTTATGTCACAAATGCATAGCTTGTTATGTTCAGAAATAGACATACCATTTAAAACAATGTTCAAGTTAATCGTTCATTTAAAAATAATTTTCAGATTTCAATCAATGTCTTTACCTGATGTATAGAATATTTCCCAGGTCACTTTGGAATTGCAAAAAAAGATCTAATTCTGAGTTTCCCAGAGGAAATGGCAACATCCTGTTTATGTCTTTCACGGCTTCGAGTCGCAAGACCTAATACAGACAACACATATTTAAATAATATTATATATTATATATATTATATAATATTCAAGACTTATTGTGTTGCTTTCCCAGAAGACGTGCATAAGCATACACTGCTATAAAATTTATTAACAAGAAACATGAACTTGAATATGCCCCCGAGCATTTATTAACCTTCATTGACCAATTTTTAATGGTTGCACTGTAAAACACTGTGTGCGACAATGAAAATGTCTGTGTAAATTAGTTCACAATACTGTAAACATTTTGAATTTATGGCTAAGGCACAGTCAGAGGTCATGTGCTTCCAGATCTCTGCCACCCTGAAGAAAAAAAACAACACCGGATTTGATGAAAGAAATTTAAATGCAATTATAACACTTTTAACGTAATGATTTTATTTGGACAATAATACCTTTTCTCCCGAGTTTCCTTTGGCAAATAATTCCTTTTCTAAAGTTAGCCAACGTACTGGGTGCTCCTCCTGCCAGTAGTATTGTGTCCTTGCTACCTCCAAAATTGATGTTTTCAGTTCTTCCAATTGAGGGTCTTCAACACTATTGTCAACAGCGAATTGCAACTTATCGACTATGTGTCCAGCTGTGATTTTGTTTGCAAATATGTCTCGAACTTTTGTAAAATGATTGTCGATAAGACTTTTCTGGAAATAGTTAAATAAAATAACATCAACCCTCTTTGACTTAGCTCATTGAAATGTCAAATGTGATAACACAGTAATAATGCTCTAAGGATGAATGGATATGTACATAATTAAAATGAACAATGTTAAAAACACATACTAACATATTGATAAAACAATGTTAATTGTACATTTTATACGATCGTGTTTTAAAAGGTGTTTTAGCTTGATAGGTGATCATTTCAATCTTAAAAAGGCACGAACATATATATTTCAATGAAGATTTCCCCTGATAATTTGTTTCCATGCAAAAAGTGTTCTTCAAAATATGACTTTTTGTTTAGATTATGACTGTCAAAATCATACTTAACAAAAATCAAAGTCAACTTGAACTCTTGAGATTAAGTAAATGGATTACATATCCGGAGGATAACGACGACTAAACGGGGAACAATGCTATAATTAAAAAAAATAAACACAGGAAAAATGTGCCTAGTTAGTCTGCTTTTGTAAAATACAAACTCACCTGGTCAACCTCATCAGCATGTGTTGCTACCAGAATCACAGGAGGAACACGCGGGCCACGGTTCTCTTTGCCACAAAAGAAGTGAATAGAATTCACCCAGAACTCGATTGTGTCATGCACTGCAAAGTAGAAACATACACATATGATTATTTTGATGTTGATTCTTAAGAACTATAAGTCTTTCTACGGCTGTTAAATTGACTTTAATCAGACTCCTCCGTCCACTTCCCAAGATAACACCAGCCTGAATCCTGTAATTGTGTGTACAGTATACAGGACAGTCATAGTGGGGAAGGTCAGGGAACAATACGGTACGCTTGATGCAGATGGTCTTACTTCTCATCCATCTGTCAGCAGGTGTTAATAACACTGAAAATAGGAATGTGTCAACTCCACTGCCTTATTTGGCTATACAGCGGGGTGTTCATAGGTTGGGTGAGAATGGTTGGTTTGAGTTACGTTCTTGATGTATACGTTCTTGGCTTTTAATTAAAAATAGCAGTACAGTAATCAATAATATCTGTTCATATTTCGAAAGCTGTAGTGTAGATACCCACATAGACATGGCTCTATTTTCTCAGGAATGGCTTTTTCATGAATTATAATTTTATTTAAAAAAATATGTCTTATAATAGTGCCTTATTGCTAAACATTTTAACTCAAACATTTATATGACTTCATTTTTTTCACAAGCAACACAGGGAAAGAAGTTTGGACAAGTCATGTCATGTGGATCATTTCGTAATATATACAAGTTCAATTAGTGGCACATTACCTTGGTATTTTCCTCATGAGGAAGCTAAATGCATGCCACTTCAGTTGGCTCATTTTCTCAATTGAAAGTTAAATTCATGTCACATTAACTAGAGCATGTCCTAATAAAAAGTCCAATGCCTGCAAGCCACCTTGAGAAAGCTCAATGCATTGCACATCACTTAGATACTTTCCTCGTTAGAAGGTTGATGCATTGCATGTCCCCGGAAGGATGTTTTCACATGAACTTTCAGTGGCATGTCAACTAGACCATTTCCTACTATAAAGAGGCAATTCATATCTGATCTAATACAAGTTTAAAATAAGTAAATGTTCTATCAGGAGAATCATATTCTCACGAAAACAGTTCTTGGACACAACTGAGACCTAAATCCATACATGTATGGCAAAGCAGTCCAAATGTATGTTTGATCCTGTGAACTGGTGATAAAGGCAGATTATTATACATAGGATAAAAATAAAACCCCAAGTGGTCTGCTACATAAAACAAGAAAAAAATATAAAGTGACAACATAAGAAGTAATTTGCGTTCAATTTTAAATGTTTATATATAGTGTTGCTTCTTATGATAATGATAATAATGATGATAATGATGATTATGATGATATAGATGTTTAAGTATGACTCACTTTTTGTGTCAAAATCTTGTCCCTGAGAGCCTGCTTCATTGACGATATGTTTCAGCTTAGTGACCAACAGATAGACCGTTCGGTGAGAGAGGAACACTTGGTGGGTGTTGTAAAAGATGTATTGACCAGCAAAATCCCAGAATGATACATTGGTCTCTATTAACTCCTGTAGATAAAATCAATTATAGCTAATATTATAAGAACAGCAAATACATTCTATACCATACAATATGTTCAGACATTTGAAAGTCTGCAGAAGACCACAAAACCAACAATTAAGACCAAACTAACAACAGTTTACCTTAAAACAATAGTTCAAACCATACATATCAAACAGCACGCCATCCAACGAAAAAATCGCAACACAAACAATAAAAATCAATTGACATATAGGAAAAACACAGTCTTGTCCCGTAATAAACCGTCAACAGTGCAGATCATTCATTTAACAGTTTAGACATGAACACAACATTTTATATCAAAAAACTGTCCAATTCACATTAACTGTTTAGAGCATATCGACTGAAAGTCAATAAAACAGCGACAAAAAAAATCGGATCCGAAAACATTTCGTTAAACTTAAATACTATTAAGTAGCTTAATAAATGTTTACAACAAATAGACATCTATTAATATTGCACTTGTTTGATTACCTTAATCTGTTGTTCCACTTTTGTGTCATCAATTTTGCTGCTACTAGACTGGGGAAGAACTGAAAGAAAAAGCACGAATGCCAGAACACGATATAATTAAATTTATGTAAGGTCGGTTTCCACCTGACCTCTACAGTGCTCGGAATGTTCTACCATCGCGTGGGTCAAGGTTCCTCGAAAAAGTATAGCTTAACATCGCTGTACTTTAGGTGTACTTAAGCCAATAAGCACAAACACGCAAAATCATAAACAACATAAATTTACATCTCATTACACTGAAGATACATTTCACAAAACCAGAAGTTTAGCAAACATGACATGTAGACTGTGTGCACTTGAGCCTGAGTCTAAATCCATTGTGGATCATCTTGTTCAGTAACACTTAACACATTTTAACGTAGAAACGACTCACCAGAGGTTTGTGAATAATTTTATATACCGATTTTTCAAAATATGTTTTTTCTTAGGTTGGCATAAGTCATTTAAACACATAGTTTTCTGGCGTGCTGTAAATATTTTCCCGCGCAAACGCTACTACGGTTATACATCCTCATATGCAGATTTATTATTATAATACTGACAATACAGAATGTGTCTTCATTACTTTTACATTTAACCCTTGGGCAGGCTGACGGTTATAACTGTTAAAATTCTTGACGTACACAAGCTAAAACAACGATTTTGTTTTCATTTGAAAACTTCATTTAACAGATATTATTGAATTTCTACGTTAACAAAACAGATACGTAAGTTAAGTAAGCTCTTATAACAAACGCATATTTATAGTCGGTATCTGACAGCGTGCCTATATAATATATGTTACAATGAATAATGCCTGTTCGGGAGAATCTGGGCATAATTTCTACAGTAACCTAACTTGTAGTTTAATCAATTATGATTTTGAACGCTACCTCAGTAGTTAGTACGTATCATGGAGCAATCGCTCTAAATTTCTATTCTTTCCATATGCATATATAAGTAGGATTTCTGCTAAAGATAGACATCAAAGTCACAGTGAATCACTCGGATCATGATATAAGGTTATATCAAAAGTAACTAATAAAAAGGTTTTCTTGATTAGAAATAGCTACCCGTGTAGCATGGTTCAGATAGAAAAAAATATGTGTGTATAGGTGACATGATTTGCTTCGCATTTCACTTAGATGTAAGACATAAATATCATAGATAAATGGTCATAGATTACACAAAGAACTTGTTTTATATATAAAAGAGAAAAAGTGGATTGAAACAGTCAGACACCACCTGTAAAGCACACACGCATAGATAACAAAACTAAATTAATTATAAACAGTTATTACATTAAGAAACATTGAAATAAATCTTCGCCCCATGTATATATTACAAATTCAGTTTGAATTTGTAGCCGAGATGGAGCAAAACTTTCACATTCTTTACCGACGTTTAACGTGACGTCATATTGAATAAGGTGGCCTAAAGAAGAATGATCTTGCGAGAGGTAAGTGTCATGAACAGAAAATGTAAGAGAGTTGTACAGACAGTGTATGATATTGAATGTCATCTACCGGTGGCGTAAGAGAGAGCTGCTTACTATGCTTAACGTTTTAATTCATTGTTTTCTGCGACTTTGATGATCTGCATTCTCATAATTGGGACTGTTTCTAGCACAAAGTTGGTAGTGGAGGCGAGGTAAAAGCATGTTTATGTCAGGACAAAGGGCTACAGTTGTGTGTCATGTACAAACGTCTGATTGTCAATATTGAAGTTTGACTGAAACAATGACTTTTTACACATACATAACAATATGCGAATATCAGACAAATAAATCACCAACCAATTAAAGATCAGCGTACTGGAAACAAAATCAAAAGCTGCGACATAACTTCACGTCAGACTAAGCAAAGTTGTTCTAAGTGTGATTTACATTAAACCATAGGTGTGCCCTCTATTGTAACCTGTGATCACACTGTTGTTTGTAAGTGAACACCATTCTTCAACGTATCTTTGTACTAAACTTTTACCAAATTTGAGAAGATTAAAATTTAATGGCCACAGGTTGCAAAATGACAATCCTATGATGTATCGTTGTCTGCCTTCTATCTTTTACCTTCCATTTAATTGTTTGTCTTTGTATTTGTGTGTTTCATTATTACACCCCATTTAGTGTTTTCACTTTAAGGTACTATTTTAGAGTTTGTCCCAACCGTTGCTGCTCTCCTAATACTTTCCCATTGACTATTCCGTGAATAATACGTCATCATGAATAGGCATGAGAACGCTAACCACATATCACTGCGACGGGATCTCACATGTTAACGTGCACAGTACTGACTTGACGATGGCCATGGGGGAGTATTCCGTTACTTTTGCAAATAAACTAATTCCTTAAACTACCGCCTGTGTCCCTCCAGGGACACCCTTAACCAACCCAGGCGTTCCGACACCCACATAAAACATTAAGAGCCTAACCTTTTACTGTTATTATTTTGAGTATATTTAATTCCTAACATAACTTAATGTTATTTGCGTACTTATATTAATGGTGACTTAAAACCATGAGTAAATGTAGTATACACGTTATGTGGTTGTAATTAGCACATTCTTCAAGTATACATCCACAACCGAACCACAGTTCCAATGTATAAGGAATTCAATAATGAATAAAACATATTGTAACAATTCTTTAAGATAACATTTCCGAAATCTTTGAATTTTGAGAAGTATAACAGTAAAAACGAAAGAATCATACCTGTACTAGCATGGGCATCACTTTTTGCAGACTCAGGTTCACTTGCAATAGTCACCTGTCAGACAAGAAAAAACAACATATATTGCGACACTTTGAATCCATTTTGATTTCAAGTGTGCAAAGATAGGCCAAGTATTATTAATGTTTGAGGTGACGGTGCTCTAGTTTGAGAAAGTTAAATCAATTTAAAAATACTTAATTATGGTTGAATATTTACCATTAGGTCTAGTGATCTAGTGATAAACACTTGGAAGGTTATCATCAATGTTAATATTGTAACCAAATATAAACTAAAATAAAAATTAAACAAAGTAAAAAAAATGATATATGCGTTACAATAAACAAGACTCTGTGTTCAGAAAACACATATGCCACCGGTAGGATAGCTTGTCATGATACAAATTAACCATAATCTCTAAGTACAAAAGGAGAGATAACCCAAGGAATAAGGGTAGCCAGAGTTATGTAATGTGTCAGTGTTAGGTAAGTGTGTAAACTTTCATGTCACTGCTATATGTAGAAACTGAGAAATACCCAACCAAAAAAACTTTAACCTGACGTACGGACGGTTCAATTACTAGATGCCGGGGTCATACAAAGGTTTCAAACTTGCCAGTATATTTATTTATGTTTTTTTTCAAGTAACATGGGAAATGGCGTAGTGACCACTGAGTCGAAATATCTTTGAGTTTGTGCCTTCTTTTTGCTATATGCTTTCCAAGTTTGATAAGTACATACAATTGTCAGCTAAAAATAAGTTTACCCAAAACCCAAAAGTAATTCGTTTTTCGCTATCAATGCATCTTTAAAAATAATTTCTTAATTTTGACATCCCTTTTTTAAGCAAACGTTCATGCCTTTGACCAGCTAACAGCGGCAAAATGGACGGCACATTTTCCCGACAAAAATGTCATTTTAAAATGTTGCCGACGTTCAGTTTATATTGGCTATTGGTGGTTCGAAATTAAATTAAAATTAGGTGCCAACTGATCAATTTAGCAATCGGTCAAAACAAACTACAAACGTAATGCATGATGAATACATTTAGTAAATTAACTAGCATTTGTTGTGAAGTCATCGTTCCATAGCCACTAGATTTGACATTGTGTTTATATTACTAACGTTTCTACTTCCACTTTACAACTTGATCGTTGCTTACAGAAACTTAAGTAATATTAAGCAATCTGATGGTTTGGTCCCAGATTTACTAGACCGTCTGTGTGAGGCTTACTAGTAGAATTTTGGTACAGTTTTTAATCACATTCGTGTTTGACAGGACATTACATCATTATACATTGTCATACATGAATATATATCAACATTAACCATGTCAATTTTAGACTGCATATGTTTAATGTTTGGCCAAGTGAACAGTCCTTCAACAGACATTGTGTAATATATGCGCTTCGTCCAACTAAATGAAATAACGTACGGCCATCACGCTGGTATAAACAAAAGTAGTCACCTTACTGACAGTTTTCTGTAACTTAAGTAAGTACTATTTCTGCAGCGCATGCATACTTAGTACTATAGATTGTGAGACAACTGGTCAAATATTTAACTGCAGTCCTACTCTACTACATGAAAAATGTAAAACACTCAATGTTTCATGCACGTATCTACCTAGTCTAGTGATTTATTTTGCGACGTCACCTTCCTATTGGCGATACAGTTTTTTTTTTAAGTTAAATAAGTCTAATTCTAAGCAGAACATTTACCAGAGACGAATAGCCAAAAAAGGAAACGGGGACACACATCGAATTGTCCTGAACATATTTGCTTCTTTTGTTCTTGCTATCAAGCTACTTTTTATAATAATTGTTTTCAACCTTTTCTTAAGTAACGTCAATATCTGAAAATATCTAATCAACCACATCAACCATGATTGCAAGGCTATGTCTTGGTTAACATACATCAACGTCAGTCACGGTTTGCAGCCGTCTGTATTTGACCTCATCGTCATGAATGGGGCGTGTGTCAGACTTTGGGCTGGTATCCTGAACAGTTTGTAGAAGTGGATCCTTTGGTGTCCCGGTCAACAGCGGCAAAATGGCCAAATGTAATGCTTCATTGGGATGTGGCGGCACCTCATCTAAATATTCGAAGCAAAGTAACCAAGACAAACTATTAAGCGTCACAAAGATATACAAAACATAAACACCTATAAAACGCTTAAAGAAAGTTAAAGTTGTAAAAATCAGAATACTTGTAAAAATGCGAGAAGGTGTGTGGTACATGAAGGAGAAAAGTACTGCTGACGATGGGCTTCAAGTTGATTATCTTTTTACAAGCACTTATTAATCATGTGTATTAACCACGCGTCATTTACGATTGGCGACAATGTAACATATGGGGAGATAATTATACAACCTCTCCTAAGCAGGAACCAGTGATCATTCGCTAATAGGACACATGCTAGCCGTTTACACACACATTCTCTGGCTATCATTCGGCCACAAATAAATACGATTATAAGAATTATAAAACAAGTTTATGATACTGTTTACAAGCATGATAATGTGTATAATTACCAAAACATGTTAAATATATATGAATTCATAAATAAAAAAATAATAATAAAACATGAAAGGATACTGCTAGGTCTTCAGACAGGATAATACTAGAAGCATGTACTACTTATGTTAAGCAAGAAAATATTCTATATCAACATATCTTTATGCACTTACAATTTGGCTTTTCTACAAATACGCAAATTCTACATCAGTATAATTAACATGTCACACATTGAGAGGGATATTGCGATAAAAAAGACAACAAGTACGCAAGAAGATGAGATTGGCTCAAATCCGATATTGTTATTAAGGACAAGAATTACTATTGCGTGGAAATTCATTAAATTGCAAAGAATACCCATTCCTTAGTAGATAGGCACATGGTATAACAGGGAAAATAATTATACACGAGTATCAGAGGCTAACTTCATGTATTTTATGTATAGTTTATAGCTAGAATAATTTAGTTCAATGCGAGTCGATCGTCTAGCTTGAAGCACATTATTGGCGGCCCAGTACATCAGTCACCCGTCATTAGTATACAGTCCGTATGGAGTAAACATCCTTCATTTGAGGCAGTGTTACAGTATACATGATTACATCAATGTTACCTGTGCAGTGGAGCGGACGTAAACATATCCCAGTTCATGCACTCTATGACAATATGTTGTCATTTAATTCATATAAGTGTATCTACAAGTATTTTCCTTTGATGCGCGTTGGACTCTGGATTCTCACTTCCATCTACACACCAACAGGCTGCTACAACCATTTACACTTCTTCTTTGATCATTTTTCATAGCTTTACAAGTTTGATTTCATTTAAAATTAATACTTATGTGTGTCTTTAACAATTGAGTATGGTACAAAACTGAACCGTCTTTTATAACCTACTATTTTTGCCGGATATTTAGCGCATATAGACTTTTCTTTCATTCTAAGAAACATATTGCACACAATTTTATGAACTTGGTTTGTAAAATTCAGATTTATATTCATGATATATTTATTATTTTTTAAATTATTACTAACTACCTACCATATAGTCTACTAAGCATAATTTAGGGAGACAAACAAGTTTTAAGGTCTGTGTGGGTATTAGAGGATTTCTTGACAATTGACAAATTTGCCAATGACTTGTACTGGTGTCCAACTGTGTGAGCCATGCTGCCACATGGTGATATAAGGAGTGCAGTGGTAGCTGTGTTGGCGATTTTAGACGTGCAGCGGTAGAAGTGATGCTGGCGGTCGAAATATGCGTATAGTTATAGCTGTGGTTGTTGAAATGGCATAAGATTATTATGATAGTAGTGGTCGTAAAATTAGGCGTACAGTTATAACTTAAGTTGTATTAGACATAAAGTGGTAGTGGTGGTGGTATTAGCTAAGTGGTACCTGTGCTGGTAGTATAAGGCATGAAGTGGTAGCTGTGATAGTGGCGGCATTTAAGGTATACAATGGTAGCAGTGATAGTGGTGGTATTAGACATAAAGTGGTAGATGTGGTGGTGATATTAGACATAAAGTGACAGTTGCGGTGGCGGTATAAGGCATTATGTTGTAGCTATGGTGGCAGTATTAGGCAAAAATGGTAGGTGAGGTAGTGGTCGTTGTATTAGGCATAATATGGTAAATGTGGTGGTGGTATTAACCCTAAAGTTGAAGTTGTGATGTTGGTATAAGGCATTAAGTAATAGTGATGGTCGTGATATTATGCATAATGTGACCGTTGTGGTGTATAAGACATTACCTGATAGTAGTGGTAGTGACATTAGGCATTAAGTGGTAGTTGTGGTGTTGGAAATAGGCATCAACTTGTAATTGTGGTGGCAGTATTAGTATTATGCGGTAGTAGTTGTGTTGGTATAAGGCATAAAGTGGCAGTAATGGTGTAGGTATTAAGTTGTATTAGGCATAACGAGGTAGTCGTTGTAGCTGTATTAGGTATTAAATGGCAGTTGTGGCGGTGGTATTAGCCTTAAAGTGGTAGTTGTGGTAACTGTATTAAGCATTAAGTGGTAGTTGTGGCGGTAATATTAGGCATGACGTGGTAGTTGTGGTAGCTGTATTAGGTATTAAGTGGCAGTTGTGGCGGTGGTATTATGCATAACATGGCAGTTGTGGTAGCTGTATTAGGCATTAAGTGGTAGTTGTGGCGGTGATTTTAGGCATGACGTGGTAGTTGTGGTAGCTGTATTAGGCATTAAGTGGCAGTTGTAACGTAGGTATTATGCATAACATGTCAGTTGCGGTAGCTGTATTAGGCATTAAGTGGCAGTTGTGGCGGTGGTATTAGGCATAAAATGGCAGTTGTGGTAGCTGTATTAGGAAAAATGTGGTTATTTGGTGGTGGTATTAGGCATAACGTGGCAGTTGTGGTAGCTGTATTCAGCATAACATGGTAATTGTGGTGGTCGTATTAGGAATAACATGGTAACTTTGGTAGTGGTATTAGGCATAAAATGGTAGTTAATGTAGCTGTATTATACATAACATGGTAATTGTGGTAATGTTTGTGGTTATAGGCGTGGTAATATAAGGCATACAGAGGCAGTTGTGGTTTATGAATTATATATAAAGTAGTAAATGTGGTGGGGGAATTAACTATTAAATTGTAGTAGTAGTGGGAGTATTAACCATGTAGTGGTAGTTGTGGTGGTATTAGACATTAAGTAGTATTTGTGGTGGTGATTTTAAGCATAAAGAGGCAGTTGGCAGTTGTGGTGGTGGTATTATGCATTAAGTGGTAGTCGTGATTTTGGTTCTTGACATAAAATGGTAGTTGTAGCAGCTATATTAGGCATACGTGATAGTTGTGGTAATGTTCGTGGATTTAGGCGTGGTGATGTTAGGCATAAGGTGGCAGCTGGTTTGTTGGTATAAGTCATAATTTGGTAGTTGTGGTGGTGGTTTTAGGCATAAAGGGTCGCTGTGGAGGTGGAAGTACGCATAAAGTGACAGTTTAGATGTTGATATTAGGTATTAAGAGGTAGCTGTGGTGGTGCTGTTGGGCATACAGTCGTTATTGTAGTGGTTTCGAAGACAGTACTTCGTAGCTGTGGTGGTGAAATTAGCCATGAAGTGACATTTGCGGTGGTGGTATTAGCCATACAGTGACAGTTGTGGTGGTGGTATCGGACATAAATTGGTAGTGGGTTGGTGGCATTGGGCATATAGAGGCAATTGTGAAGGTGGTTGTATTAGGCATACAGTTGTAGTAGTGGTGTTATTAACCAGAAAGTGGCGTGTTGCGGTAGCCTTGGTGCTGATGTTGATACCAGGGAAATAGTTGTAGCTGTGGAAGTGGTGGTCTTATTAGAAGTATAATGGTAGCAGTGGTGGTGATGGTATTGTTAGAAATATAGTGGACAAAAATGGAGGTGGTGGTGACATTAGGCTATAGTGGTAGCAGTGGTATGCTGCTGGCATTAAGCGAACCTTGACAGTGCCATCGACCCGATTTAAGGTCGATCTTGCAGCGGTGGACGTGGACTTCAATCCCCTCCGTACTTTCTATTTTCTTAATATCCACATCTTGACCGAGCAGCCTCTTCAGGAGTGTTGTCTTCCCCACACCACTTTGGCCGACAAGCATCACACGTATGTTTTGTACAGCATGCTTGCCATTTGACAGGGCTTCCTTGTATATCTGGATTGCTCGACTACCTTTACGTAGTATCTCGGCAGGTAACTTGCTTTCTACAAGTACAGAAAGCAAATTAGGATATTATCAGCAGCGGTCATGGCAGATGTGGCAAGAAGTAGCAGTCGTCGTGGTAGAAGTCTTGATAACATTGAAAATGCTGACACATTTCCACTGAAAAAATCCATGTATATCTGATGCTAACGTACATTACAAACATAATACATTTTAGATTTGTCATGTATTCTAACATTCGTGCCATTTACTTCATGTGAACCAATGACATCGGAGATCTCGTAGTAGTAGTTGTAGTAGTGATAGTAGTAGTAGTAGTAGTAGTAGTAGTAGTAGTAGTAGTAGTAGTAGTAGTAGTAGTAGTAGTAGTAGTAGTAGTAGTAGTAGTAGTAGTAGATGTAGTAGTAGTAGTAGTAGTAGTTAGTTGTAGTAGTAGTAGTAGTAGAAGTATTAGTAGTATTAGGTAGTAGTAGTAGTAGTAGTAGTAGTCGTAGTAGTTTGTAGTCGTCGTCGTAGTCGTCGCAGTCGTCGTCGCCGTAGTCGTCTCGTAGTCGTCGTCGTCGTCGTCGTCGTAGTCGTAGTCCTCTAGTCGTCAGTCGCGTCTCGCCGTCGTCCCGCCGCCGCCGTCGTCTTTTCTCCCCTTTCTCCCCTTGAGCGCGGCCGCCCTGCGTCCGAATCCCCCCCCGCTTTGTTGTTGTGGCAGGTCATTATCTTACCGTTACATCTCCCCCAATCTCACAAGTACATGTACTTGGTTCTAGTAAGGTTAATGTGAAATCTCTGGACATGCTTCGTAATAGGGCTTCAGTATGGAGAGCTGACCTAAGTTTTGGAACTTGTGGCGCAACCACTCTGTCTTGTTGTTCTTCATTGATGTTGTGTATCACATGTACACGTAGTTGGCAATGTAGTATTTATAACCAACTAGACTGTATACGAATCAAGCACATTAAGCCTGAAGCTGGTAATAATTCCTGCCTAATACAATCAGTCTATATATGTATATATATATATATATATATATATATATATATAGAGAGAGAGAGAGAGAGAGAGAGAGAGAGAGAGAGAGAGAGAGAGAGAGAGAGAGAGAGAGAGAGAGGAGAGAGAGAGAGAGAGCGAGAGAGAGAGAGAGAGAGAGAGAGAGAGAGAGAGAGAGACTTTACTTCTAAAACGGTACTTTAGTTATTTTACTTATGCAAAACGTGTCATTTATATACGTTTCTTCAAAAAGAAAGGTCCGCAAACAATTAGAGAAAATGAGTACTTAGATGAAGGTCGTGCTTTAATAAACATATATATGTAATCCACAAAGTGCCCCTCATACATGTTGGTTCGAACAATTCTTACAATAAGCATAACTATCTTGTTTGTTATTTAATTTGAACTGATATATGTCATGTTTATAGCTTATTTGCAAAAAGGTCTATACTAGTACATGTTATCTAACATTTCTAACGTTACAAGAACAGCAAGTAAACAGGTGGATTCTAATCTGAATATGTTTTATTTTCCGCTCATTGTAAGGTAGAATTTTAGTACTAGTAGAGCTCATTTAACCACATCTTTTCGATTCATGCCAATTGAGCTATTATAAGAATGTTTAAAAACTTCGTAACAAGTAACTTAGTTACGAAATTACATCTCCTGATTAACGTTAAAAAATGGTTGAAAAGCGTCACGACAGCAAAAATCGTGTGCAAAATAGCTTGCTCACATATACATGTAGTAGTCAGGTACTACAGGATTATCATGTCGCACCATAATCAAAGAGTAAAGTATAAATACATAAACATGGATAAGTATCTATTATCAACAAAGTAATAACTTCGCCTCTTTCCTTTTTTCGAATATGGGAATTATGCGAGCATTATTATTTCACCATTGATGTTGTTTTATTCATTGATTTTTGTTTATTAGCACCAGTAAGAATTGTTAGATATATCATATTTTATTCATAATGTGTATTGTCAAAGTACTCGTATATGTTATGCCGTGTTCGCGCGAGAAACACGATGTTGATAATTAAGCGTTCAGTGCCAAAACACTTTTTGTATCATAATCAGATGCACGATAATCCATTACGTATTGTGTATTGAAAGATAATGTAAGCATATTTTATATAAAAAGTTTTCAGTGATGTACAAGCATTATAATATAAATTTACTAGCAATATAATATGACTAAAGTAATATTATACAAAAAGTTACATCTGCACAGCTTCAACTATGTGTATGTCATCAATCTTTGCCAGCATATAGAACACGAACATTCATGTTTTAAGTAGACATACACAGGTCAAACGCTACATTTGTTGTAAAACGAAAAATGCAGTCAATGCGCAATTCGTCAAGTAATTTAGTCAGTTTATAAATGCAAGTTCGTCCCTTATAATCAAACATGGCACTTATTCATACTACCGCTTTACACATTTGCATGTAGATGAGCGTCTGTGTTAAGATTGAATGAAAATTCGCTGCATATTTCTAGTAAATTGAACTCTTTTATTCATTTACAAGTATTAGTTCAACCTGTTCTAAATGTCCTTACCTAGTGATGTCAGTTCTCGCCAATGAACCAAATGTAAAAGCGAATGTCAAATTTGGATATACAGTTTTGTCTTATTCTGATAGTGAGAAACAAGATTGATCATATTACTGTTAAAGTTAAATCTCAAGCAATGCCCATTTGAACATTATATACAGAAAACTACAACCCGAATCAAGACAATGTTACGTACACTTTATTTTCCGGTGAGTTACATGTAAGACTACATTATCACCAATTTATGGCATAATCTTGTCATATAGGTTAATGCAATCCGACATTGTTGCAAACAACACAAAATAGTTTCTGTCATTCTGCAAAGTCACTGTATTTTTTGTAAATATGTTATATACACAGCATATTGTATAGTTAAAGCATAGTGCGAAATATTATTGTTCACGAAAAATACTCCCCCTTGACTGCAGCATTTTTCTCAGTACCTTTAAAACACGATAACAAGATAATTTTCACTGTAGCATTGCTATCTTTGTTGTTGAATGTTATACATTTATGAAACTGAGCAATATAATAACACAAGTGTAAAGGATTTACCATGACCTTAATCGACATGAACATTAAAAAGCTTTATACAATGTGTTTAGGGGAACACAATTGCACTGAAACATAATTGGAATTTTGTGTGCAAATGATCGCCCACTTATACAGCATTTCCTATTGCATTTTGATAATGGCTTGTCCCATGACAATAGTTACATATCACAGTTAATTTTTCGACGACAATCTATATAAATGACTATTGTAATGGTGCTTCGTATTCCTCTTTGATTGTTAATAACTGAAACCTTTAAGTAGCACACACATCGAAGAAGTTGTGTAAACCTGATAGCTTTGTTGTCACTTTCTTCTAGACGTACGCATTAAAACAATTTAACAAAGATGTTCGAATTAACCAGTTTACTTTTTGGATACTGGAATATCAATTATACTATCTATCGAAATATCCCGAATTTATAAGATAGCAACGCAATGTGTTTAATCGTAAATTTTCTCAATGATAGCTATGCTTACTTTAGTTACTAACTGCAAATTAAATACTGCAATCTAAAATATAGCTGTGGGTTATAAAGCATTATTGTACAGTATTAGTCACAAATCGACTATATAATACGTGTGTGCTTTTTACCGTAAAACTGACACCTGATTTTTGTAACACATTTGTTTGTTAACCACTACCACCACCTTGACCATCATAATCACCATAAGCCTCCTCCTCCTCCTCCTCATCATCATCATCATCTTCATTATCATTATCATCATCACCATCGCTATCATCATCATCATCATCATCATCATCATCATCATCATCATCATCATCATCATCATCATCATCAGCATCATCATCATCATCATCATCATCAACATCATCATCATCATCATCAACAACATCATCGTCAACATCCTCCTCCTCCTCCTCAAACTCCTCCTTCTCCTCATCATCTTCACCATCAACGTGTTTCTGCTCACCATCACCATCATCAACAACATATAAACATAATGATGAGCAGCAGTAGGACCACAATTATAATCACGACTATTATGAGTATCATCATTAGGATCATCAGCAACTGTATGTCCATAATCAGGCCTGTCATAGCGATCATAATTATGATATCAGCATTATTGTTGGTGTCATTACCGTCATTACACTTTTCTTTCAAAAGTGATGACAAAGGCGATGTATTCGTTGCCACATTTGTTTTCTTACTTAAGCCACATGAATACAACACATTGTATGTACATATTCGTTTGATGCGCGTGTTATTTTATACTGAATATATCAAACATATATCAAACATAAGATATATTTGGTCGAACTTTTTTACCAGTAACAGATTGTCGTTCAGTGACATACACATCAAAACAGGCATCTTTAGTTTGAATAGTCATAATCTGCATTTCCTTCTTAAACACCCTCAAGTGACCGGACAATGTTAAATGCCTGATGTACTGCCATGCCTTTTTTATTTGTTACGTTTCTTGGTAGAAGTATAACGTGATT